>CABEEJ010003088.1:0-91277 GCA_901482245.1 Timema douglasi | reverse complement strand
CCCACCCCCCCTAGCCCTTAATTGGCCCTTTGTTAACCAATTAAGATTTCTTTTGTGTAATGGTATGACCCTTTTCTTACTACTATGGTGCACCGCATAGACATACTCTCACTTTTATTTTAAAATATACATTACTAAAATCTCGTAGAATTTATGAAACGAAATAACAGGGCTTTACATTGTTATAGAAACCTTATACCAAATATCATAGTAGAAATAATATACAATGTTACTATATGGCAGTAAGAACTAGAAACAATGTTGCATAAGAATTAAGAAAAGATAAATATCTTTGTCCATAAAGCCCATAAAAATCAAATTTATTTTAAGAGACCTGAATTTAAAAGTATATAAATTATAATTGCTTATAGTTAAGAAATTATTGGTTTTGTAAAAATATGTTTCAAATAAAAGAATTTTATCTTAAAGAGTACTACAACATTACAATGATAAGATATTTAGTATCTCAAATAGTTGTGAAGAAATTATAAAATTGAAAGCTTTCAAAAAGGGAGAAATTTTGTGATGTGCATCATACTATTTTTTTTGTGGTTATGGTACCAAGAGGTATTATAGTGTACAAAAACTATATTAAAAGTATCGTACTTATAATTTTATCTTTTTATGACTGTTCACCAAAATAAGTTAAATATACCTTAGAGAAAGAACCATACATTAATGTTAGTTTAATTTAAATAAAACATGTTTAGCTAACACATGTGGATTAACGTAACTGAAAACTTTATCACGTTATCAATGGCCCTTATTTCACAAGTTCTGTACGGATTTTCAATCTGAATTTATGAAGAAATGACAGTCTTTTATAAGCTATCATTTGTAAAGTTTTTTTAAGTGCGTTACATAAGCCACCTCCAAAAAAAAGAAACATCAAAATGTCAATTTCTATATTTTGATATTTCAATGAGGTTAAAAGGTTTAAAAGAAAAATATAATTAAAAACCATTTGTTTGTTGTAAAAGTTTTGACAACCAAAAGTGTCATCGGCTTAACAGATTGTTTTTCAAATCATATGGTTTGTAGAATGGACACACGAGTGTTAATCTAGAAGCATTTGTTAGCTGTCATTTACTACCATTCCAACCATGGAATGACTGTAGTCTAATATGTTACGTTAGGGGGCTATGTGTTTCTCTATGCCACTCACTCGAGATTAAATCCCTAGTTGGGACATGATTTATTTATTATCATGTAATTCTCACTAATGAATCCAACGAGAGCCCGTTGAGGCTGGTATGTGATCTTATTCATTGTCGCCTTGGATATTTTTGTGAATATATATTTTTGAATTGAATAAAGAATAATTTGAAATAAAACAGGTCAGAAGTCCCGCGTTTGATTCCCGTGTGCAGGATGACCTTTTTTTCTTTTAGGTCAAATTGATTCCTTTATAAGGACCTATCTTGTGACCCTAATCATGTATAGATTGTTGATACACAGTGATTAAAATATATTGTACGAGTTGCTAAAGGAGAAATTTCAAAATTACATCGATTAAGGTGGTATAAAATACAAAAGGGCTAGGAAATTCAAATTAAAAGGGAGGATATTCAAATGAAAAGGGAAAATTATGCAAGTTGTGCAGCAAAGAAGAGCTAACATGATAGGTCATATAATGAGACATGATATTTTGATGAATATAATTACAGAAAGAGATGTGAGAGGAAGAAATTCCAAAGGGAGAACAAAATGGATTTATATGAATAAGATGGCAGACAATGTTTGCGGAGGTTGTTACAAAGATGTACAAAATTGCACCACAGTATAGGCAGAAATGTAATAACTGCCATAAACCAATAGAAAGATTGTTTACCTATTTATGAATTGCATAGAAGAATATTTTAAGCTAAAAGGTGCCGTAGACTATTCTGGATAGATCTGAGTGGTCGCTAATTTCACGATTGGACTCAAAACAACAATACTTCTTGCTAGTTTAATCTATTAGAGGTATTTAACGCGAACTTTCTGAACGGGATGATTATACCAGTAAATGATAAAATCTATGAACAAGAGCAAAAGAGCCTACAAATTATGTCAAAAAAGTTATTTTCAAATACCTTTCAGAGTTATTTTATGTGCCACATTCGACTTGGGGCTGATGGCGTTACTTCTTCTTCGAAGGATGTTGTTCTACGGATTTATTTATCTCAAGAAAAATCCTTTGACCTTAGTAAGGCTTGAACCCAAAGTATCGTGTCCTGAGGTGAGCACTTTATCCCTAGACTACCAAGGTCAACAAATTTTGTTAATTAAAGATAACCAAAGGGATGAACCAGGATAGTTCAGTGATAGAAACTTATCGTGCTATGCCTAAGCTGTTGGATTGAATTCCCGTGTCCCCGTTACTATTTTCAATCTAATTAAATTAAACTAGCGTATGTTCTGTATATAAATTTATTATTGGTAAAATTACATTCAAACCGATTATTCGTGGTCAAATGTCCTTTTTGTATGGTAACTTATGTGACAAACTTTATAAATAAATATTAAAAATTGCATTTTAGATCTTAAACTGTCCCTTAATCTCTCAAATGACAGCATCAAAAGATTTAGTAAGGCAATCATCTGGCCATAATCCCTTATTACACCCGCATAGGGGGTGTTGTCTTTGTAGTCGCCGCTGATTGTCACCCTGCTACATCCCCTCAGCTACTTCCTCTCTCCTTCTATTAGTTCCACCCCCCTCTCTAATTGTAATCACAAACACTCATACAAGGGAACAAGTGTTCCTTGCAGCTGACACATTCCCTAAAGTGATTTTCACACTGTGGCGTTGTTTCTCACTGTCCTAACAGCTACGGTTGCCTAGTCCAAAGGTTTTTAAACTCTAGGTCGCGACCCCTTGGGGGGCCAAGTAAAAGATTTCTGGGGTTGCATTAAACATTGAAACGTTAGTGGATTAAGTATTTACTGTGAATCGGTGAAAACTATCAAATGTGTGAACCATGCTAAACTAACTTCATAAGAAATAGTTATTGCAACTGAAGATATATCTCCTATTATAACATAATTAAATCACCTATGACAAGACATCTTGTGAATGTGGGGAATGCCAGGCCTCCACCGTGGTTCGGATTCCACGTTAAACTGTAGGTCCTCCATTTCATCTCACAATCACCCTACCATTACACATTAGCGTAAGTGCGTATAACCCGAACGGGTAGTAAGACGCGGTGCTAATAATATATATAAACATAATTAAAATAAGATCCTTCTGCCACTGTAATAGTATAAACACATATTTTACACAATATAAAATAAAAAATAAACCCAAGCTGAATCTAAAAATAACTAATTAAACAAATAACAACTAATAATAACAAAAAACATATTTAAAATATGAGAAAAATAATAAGGCAATTGCATAATTTAGGAACTGAAATTTCTTGAGTGAATAACTTAACAGTATCAGAAAAAGGATGAAAAATACCCATAAAAAGTATTTTATTTGTATCTTTAGTAATATGAATACACCTTAAGAATTTACATTCTAATAATATAAAAAGGGAACACCTACTAAAACACAGATTATAGATATACTAATCACCACGTCTTACATATACGTTCAGGTTATATGCTTAAGTATTAATTACGCTAATAGGTTAGGAATTGGGAAGGTTGAATATAAAGGGAGCTAACCTGTATTTGTGTGGAAAGAAACCGTTTAGAAAAAACCACTACCAATTCATCCGAGCGAGGTTTGAACACCGATCTCCGCGTCATTAACAGTCTAGCTCAACATGAAACTAGCGCATTAACTAACTACGCCACTGAGGTGAGTTAGAACACATATTACTAAGATTAAATGATTGATATAAGAACAATCAGAATTTTTAATAGGCCTATATTATCTTATATTTAAATGGTTTATAGCATTAATAAACTTTTCGGCCTGATTACATGCATATAATTTTAATAATAATTCGTATAAATCACCCAAAAACACTAACGGCTTACATTGTTATCTGAATATTATATAAAGTTTGTAAATTATTTTTAAAAAAACATTGGTAATATTAAATATAAATGTATGTACTATTTTTAAACAAATAAAATATTCAAAATTTATATTTCTAATTTTATATAAAACTGCTCAAAATCCGAACCTGGTTTTTAAAAGAAACATCCTTTAATTCATCAATTATTGCCCGAGGTCAATAATAATCTTGTCTTAAGAAAGGAGGTCACGAATAAAGGAAAATATAAAGAATCTATGGCCTAGTCTATTTATAAACATTTGGGGCTCTATAAAAACTAAACAAAACTAAATCTGGTGCAATAGTTATTAGGAGAGGGAATAGGAAAAATGTTCATTAACCTCGGTATTTAATTTATATTTATAACAAAAAACCTTTTAAATATCTCCATAAAGTAAACACAAATTTTCTTGGATATTGGTCTTGGGAACAACAGAATAGTTTGAACAAGTGTTTTTCTCTTATTTTAAAAAGTGTAGCTTATATTGAAATATCACTATACTCATGACATATATTTAAGAAATGTAGAGATCATTTCATGTTTAAAACTAGACTAAACTTCTCTACTGAAGCAATATTCAATTTATTTGGAATAACCTGTTTATTTAAATATAAAAAATGTATAAATATGATCAACACCTCACATTTTCTTCCACTCTCTCTTAAAGGATTAAGGCGCGAGTATAGGAGATACAAGAAAAGGCCAATTTTTTGCAGATTTTATATAAAAACACATTTTTATCAAAATAAAGCAAGTATTTCTGTGGTAGAAACATTAATTTTAATTTTTTTCACATGGTGACCTCAAAAGATTTTAAATATCTGTCAATGGTGTCTTGGAATTTAATGACACCTTTTTCTTTACGTTTAAAAAACGTATCATCTATGCTATGCTCATGCCAAATACTCCAGAACTGTTGATATTGCCAGGCGAATAAAAATAAATTTACTCTCTGTGTCTATTGAATAAATAATAATTTTTTTTTGACAAAAATATGTTTTTCTGTAAAAAATATTTTTTTTTTATTGCGTCCCCAACTCTTCCACTTTAAAATCATGGATAGGGATAAGACACGTAGATTAGAGTAAGTGCATCCACATTAGCAAACCCAGACTAAGGCGTCAGTCTCATTTGGTATGGCATTAACAGGACTTAAAGGCCAGTGTTCACATCCCGGCTAGTTGTATTAAGATCATGTTTCATAAATGATCACAATCCCTTAGTGATAATACGGATACTTTAGCTATAGATTCAACCTCCTTCATCCGTACTCCAATATGTGGGATTAATTTTTCTGATGACTCAGAGGGGTAGTAAGAGACAATGATTAAAAAAAATTCATTTATGACTGGCCTATACACATATTTAACCGTACAATTCCCAGATTAATATTCCAGCTATGAATAAATCCTACAAATGGGTAAGTTTTGAGCGAAACGCATCTCGTTAATTAAAATCTAGGCTGTCATGAGGTGTCACGGTGTCTTTTATTTTTTATTTTAGTAGTAAAATGAAACTATTACTCACTGTAATAGATACTGTAATTTATATATATTAAATTTTTAAACTTCATCACTGAAACTTTCACTTTGAAGAAATAAAAGAGATATACTCCCCTTTCAAATAAAAAAAAAAGAAATAAAAAATTACCCTTTGAATTTTGATGGATGATAGAATAGAAACGATCATTTCGTACCATTTATGACATGAAAAACCTTTCACTCATACACACACACACACACACACACGCACACATACGGGAACACACGCACAAATAGGAGGGGTAAAGTAGAAAGAATAATAAAATATCACCTAGCCTTCAGTAATAGACACGTATGTGTGGAAGCCATGTGCAAAAAGGAACAAAGAATGTATATATTCCAGATATCTTACTCTTTGCTCGGCTACGTTTCATGACCGTTGTCTGCATTAAATATTGTTCATGTGCAACACAAAAGAAGATAAAGGGATTATATTATGGTGTGAGTGACGCGGAGGTCCAGCATTTTATATTCGAGTATGAGGTGAAGAGAAATAAATTAGAATAGAATAAAGCGTCAGTAGTCAATTAGTTGACTTAGTGATGAAATCCTCCTGCACTATCAACAAAAACATGATCGTTATTACACTTTAAAGTATAAACCTTCCCACTCTTAAATTGCAGTATAGACTTTTATGGACACAAACTATCAATTTATAACTAATTGTTTTTACCGATAGCGCTGTTCTATTTCTACCTAGTGGAGTTGCCAATTTATATATTATAAACGAACGTTATTATTTCTATGATATAGATATGCTATATTATATTAAATTCATTGATGAATCTAGAGAAAGCAGTTTAAACTAAAAACAAAAAATGTACAAAGCACTTATTTTTTCTTTTCTTTTACAAAATATGAAAATTACATTTTCTCTGTTTCATAATCGTTCAAATTTGAGGGAAAGTAAATAGTTGTTTTATAGTGCCTGTAAGTCATGAACAACATCTGCAATACACCTGTGTCCACCTGAAATGAATATATTTTATACTAGGTGCTAAGAAAATATGAAAATATATTACAATTATTTAAATTTCTAAAGTTAAACATGAAAAAGTTACTTTACTATAACAAGTTTTTATTTTAACTTTACAAGTGTACAAATTTTGTTAAAGAAATTATACGAAAAGTTTAATTTTATTTTTGAAAATTACTATGGTCTAATAGCGCCTCCTATTTACATAATACATCAAATAAAATAATTATCTGGAGTTGGTCTTATCAAGTGTTTTTTTCATAGTGAATTACAAATTCCACTGCACTTACTCTTACCAGCACAACTTGTTCTTGTTTATTTAACATACCACCAAAGAATATATCTAATAATGGCAGTCAAAAATATAAACTAATGTCCTCTTTGAAAGGAAAAACACAGCTTTTTAAACGTAGCTGAGATGTCACTCTACGAATCATCCGCTTTGTTTCAATCATTATATTTTTACGGATATACATGATCTTAGTGATTTAATCATAATTGATATCGAACGTAAAACTAAATTATAAACGACTTAATATAATTTTACAAGTAATCCAATAAGATATGGATGAGTTAAGTAATGGCTTAAAATAGTATTCGATGGGTATTATATATTCTATCAAAAAGGACAACTTAGGATCATAAAGCTTGAATTATTGACCAAGCGTAGTGAGTTTTTTTAACTTGACCATTTATTATTTAATCTGACTGTATAGATTTTAGTTCCACGATAACTCTCAAACTTGTTGACCAATTTTAACTAAATTTAGCAGTGGCATTCTTTATGTCTAAGCCAAACAATGTATATTCATGATTTTTCAATCTAGATACCTTTTTCAATATGTGTCTACTCAATTATATATCTGTTTGTTTGTTCTACGAGAGCTTCCAAATATGTGGGCCAATTTTAACGAGTCTAGCAGACATAGTTTTCTAACCTAGCTCAAACTATATATGTACTAGATAGTGTTTTAATGTGATTAGCTGTTGAAATATCTCATCCCCTTAACATATTTTTAAGCTCATCTCATCAGAGGAACCTGACTATTTTTGAAATGTAATTTAGCCCCTTTTTCCTTTCCAGAACCAAAACGGGCATACAAGAACGCCGTAGCTTTTATAAACTCTACAGTAATAATGGACTGTTATAATAGTTTTGGATTTAATTAATAATATAACTAGGAGCTACACTTGATGCAAATTCTATATTTAAAAAATGGTAATACTGAGATGTCTCCAACCATTCCTTGAATATTGTTACCCTCAATTTGTTCTCATCGCCTTCTGAACCATTTATATTTGAGTTACTGCGATCTAGCCCCTTATTATTTATTTATAGTTCCTTAATCGTTTTGGGTAGTGACAAGCACTTTAATCTTAAGGTAGTTTAATACTTACAAGTGGTTAGGTCCAGAAAATGTGTGGACTACGTAACATCAACATTCCGGGAAACAATCCGCCTAATGAGTAGTCACCCTATCTTGAAAAAAACCATAATGTGCTAAGATAAATTTACTGTGAAGGCAATCATGGTTCCATGAAGGTGCCTGGAATTTTAACGTATTGACTAAATGTTGCCGTAACCGTATCACCGCCATGGTTTTAGGAAAATTATGCATCTATAAATCTAAATGATGTTACTCAACAGCAGTCATTCTTTCATTGTGAAGAGGATGCTGATGGAGCTGTTTTGGATTATCAGTTACCCGATAGTGAAAATGCTGTTTAATGAAGCAACCAGACAATTCAAAATGTGTTTATCTTATAATAAGCAGAAAGCTCTTTACATTTATCTCGTCCATAATCCTAATACATTTTTTCAGCAAATTTTTGTCGAATAAATTCCACCCAGGCTTCGCCAGGAGATTTTTAAGGAAGCATCTTGCTTCCTGGCTGAAGGCTAAAGGATATTTTTTTCATTTTCATTGCTATAATATGATATTTTTTTTATTCTATATAATAGGTTATCTTATAGACTTTACAAATATGGAGAGATTAAGGTTCGAATCTCAGTTGGGTGTACTGAGGTGTCTTTTCCAAAATATTTTATCATACATCCGCCACGCAAAAGCAGGCTCACTTAATCTAACTATAGCTTTCCTAATCCTTAAAACCACTAGCGTAATTGGGAGTAGGGATATATATATAGGTGACCTGGTGGTCTAGGGGTAAGGTGTCGGACTTCTGTGCTGGGTTCCGGGGTCCAATCCTCGGTCCCGGCACATATTTATCTGATTACCAAACCCTTCCTTCACCTCTGGCAAGACACCTTGTGAATGTGGGGAATGCCAGGCCTCCACCGTGGTTAGGATTTCACGTTAAACTGTAGGTCCTCCATTTCATGTCACATTCACCCTACCATTACACATTAGCGTAAGTGCGTATAACCCGAACGGGTAGTAAGACGCGGAGCTAATAATTAATAATAATAATGATATAACCCGATTGGGTAGTAAGAAGTTGGGATAAAATTAAAAAGGAAGATGGAAATTGTATGGTTTTAGGCTAGTATAAATGTTATATTTAAGGTCTTTCATTTCAAAATCGACGTAATAAAAAACCAGGTAGCTCATTCTTAAAATTTACATAGGTAAACCTATTTAATATGAATATTAAATGAAATATAATTTTTAAACACAATTACTGAAAAAGAAAAAGCATATTATTAAATTTGAGTTCCACGCGTGCTCTTCAAGTCCCCTTTAATATGTATTTATGTAAATCAGTACAATTTTAGTAAAATAAATTCATCTTCTTTTGAAATAAATCTCGTATTTAGTGCCACGAACACAAATTAAAGGTTTTGCTAACAAAGATAAACAAACAATACAGATTTGGTATGCAGTTCGCTAAATAAAGTCATTATTAAGGAGAGGGCGTTATAATCCATTTATATTAACACTTTCTCTTGAAGATAAATTAATACATGTATTAAGATTTTAAAGTGTGAATAATATTACAAGGCTTAGGAAAGTTAATTTAGATTTGGAGAGAATAATCCGTAATATTCTATGTCCTAATATATGGCAAGGTTAGTGTACGAATGCATACCGTATGTACAATATATTTGGTTACCAAATGTGTTTTTAAATGTTGTTTATTCATCCCTTATACCTGCTAATGCGGTTGCACTTTTTATAAGCAACACTTCTTCTACCTATCTCTTGGATTAAATATTTGACAGCCCTTATATTTCTTTTTTCATTTTTTAGCACCGCGTCCTTTTACTGTTTTAGGATTATACTTCAATGTATTAATTACACTAAAGCATTAGGGGTTAAGGAGGTTGAATTTAGAGGAATTGTACCAGCATTTGTGTGACTTGAGAGTGGAAAACTATTAATAAAAACCACCTTCAGTACACCCAACTGATATCGAACCCCACTCCCCCGTATTTGGCAGTCCACTCTATTGCGAGATTGACACCTTAGACCATGTGGCCACCGGGGCAGGCGACCCTTATGTTAAACGCGTTAATTAAATGCACGAACCTTTAGTTAAAATGTTTTAGCAGCTTTAATGATAAAATATTTGACATCTATTTTCAAATCATTGCTCATAACACTCCAACAAATCTTAGTCCTGCACTTACATTAATGTTAAATAAAACTGATACAAAATACCGTTTCTAAAAGAATATTTACTTCAACATAAAGTAAAATCTGTCAACTGTTAAAAAAGGAACATTGAGGAAAATGTTTATTGTAAGGAGATAAATATTTTCATAATATAAAACTAGAAGGGAAATGGAAAGTATAAGAGAAAATATTTCCAAGTTTAATGAAATAACGTAGAAAGGAGCTAAAAACGGAAATTCATTTACATTTTTAAAAGAAAACAAATAAGGCCAAGCTTTTTGTTAAGGAACGGCATACCTACATTTTAATTTTAACAGAAGTAGGTTATATATATTAAATATTTTGCTGAGATGAAAAGATAAGAAACTAAAATTAAATACAAAATAAACATTTAAAATTATTTAACCAGCATTATTTAAAGTTGAAAGTTTTATGTAAACTGAATCACAAAATTAAGTTAATATTTTGCAAGAGTGTTTTTATATGTATTTATGTCGTATTTGTTTCATAGCAAACCAACATTGATGATGGAACTAAAGTGACTAAAAAAAAATTGTCCTGTCTCGGGTATAAAATATGAATGGCCTCTCAGTCTTGTTCACTTTGTGTTTTTATTCACCTCGTCTTATTACCCGTATGTGTTATATGAATGCATTAATTAAGCTAGTACTCACTTCAATGCTTAAATGGTCTAAGGTATCACTCTCATATAGAACTGGCCTTTTTAAAACGGGGAGATTGGGGTTCGAATTCAGGTTAAATCTACTAGGAGTATTTTTTATTTCTAAATGATTTTTCCCAATCTTTCCACGTAAATGCGGATAGATTAGTACTAAAACACTTCCTTCCTCACATCTACATTATTAGCGTAATTATAATATATACCTATAACCATAAATGGTAGAAAAACTTGGAGATCAAAAAAACTATTCTAGTTGAATTGGAGATGAATAAGGTATAGTTTTAGGCTATATTTACTTAAATTTGCATGATCAAGGAGTGAAAAACCACTTAAATAGATATTGTCAAAGTTACTAAAAGGAAATTCACCTACATTTGTGTTGGTAGGTAATTTTTTTTAAATCTATCATACTGGAAGAACCACCCTCAGTACTTTCCGATGAGAGTCAAACCTCAACTTTCACTTAATGACGTTGCTTACTTGTGACGTCACGGTAGGTTGAGATATGATTTTCTATAGCAATGATTTTCCCTTATTTAAGTGAGTTTTAGAGATACAACCCTGGAACCAATACTATAAATTCATAAATAGATCTAAAAATAGTTTCGCAGTGTCTCAAAAATATTATATTCGACTCCTAAATATATATTTCAAAACATAATATTTTATAAATCATTAACAAATCAGGCTAATTGGCTTTGTCATGAAATTAGCCTTAACGAGTCTTCCTTCCAGGATGTAGAGTGAAGAAGTTCATGAAATAATATTTATATTTATAATAGAAAACATAAAAATGGTAATTTTAAAAACAAAGTCAATGTTTTCATGTCGTAAATAGTCTAGTAACTGTGTAAACTCGTCAGAGGAAGAGGGGAAGTGATATTAGTAGATAAATAAGAGTTCTCGCAGGGTAGATAGCTCATTTTCTTCTCGCTATATATCTCTCTCTATTATTTGGATTATAGTCAAAAGGTGTTAGTGCTTTTAGACTACTTAGATGAGTCAAGGTAATATGCAACTCTCTTCAAAAATTGTTTCAAAACCTCCAAGTAGGCAACGTCATTAACAGGAAAACCAATCCATTGCAAGTTTAATGCTCTAGACTGCATGGCCACTGGTCATAGGCCATAGGTACATTTAATATACATTTCAATAACAAATGTATTTACAAAATTACACTTAGATCTTTTATTCTCTTTTTAAAATATATATAAATATATATATATATAGTTCTAAAATTATATATATATATAGTTTTAAAATAATATTTATATATATAGTTTTAAAATAATATTTATATATATAGTTTTAAAATAATATTTATATATATATTAGAATTAGATTAAAAAATGCGACTACTATTTAACAAAACGCATTATTTAGGGATACTTATTGGCTTAATATGAATTTACATAGTCACTAATTAGTAATTACTATATATTTAAATCGAAATGTAAATAAAAATATACTTTTCGCAAAATCATTTTTAGTTTGGACAACATTAGAATGCACATGAAATAGATAGGGTGCAGTGAGGTGAACTGTATAGAACTAGGTGACCTGGCGGTCTAGGGGTAAGGTGTCAGACTTCTGTACTGGCGGCCGGGGTTCAATCCTCGGTCCCGGCACAGATTTATTTCTCACAATCACCCTACCATTACACATTAGCGTAAGTGCGTATAACCCGAACGGGTAGTAAGACGCGGTGCTAATAATAATGTATAGAACTAGCTCAAAATAGGGATCGGGTGTAAAGAGGTGAGCTGTATAAAACTAGCTCAAGATAGGGATAGGTGACTTATTTTGGCACGTGCAGCAATGAATTTTGAGCTAATGTCAGAGAGTAAGTAAGTAGGCAATGAAATGAAACTAGACGGATTGGTCACACGCTTTGGTCTGCCTTTTTCACAAGGGAATAAGTTATATAACTGTTAACTACAATGAATCATGTATTAGCTATTAGTTGTGACGTTCACCCAGACATTACTTACAAGATAAACTTATGACACTCAAAATATATCTGATCTAGCTAAAGATACAAAATGGCTTTGAGTGAAACAGACTTTAATGATATGAAGTAAAACAAAATTTTAAAAATCACATACTTTTTAACTTGTGACAAAGACAAACGAGGATCAAATAACAATAAGAGTTATCTTAAAAGAATAGGTCTAAAAAAATATTTTTGACTAAACTAACTCGGCAAAAAAACTATGTTAAAATAAATTGCTTAAGAAAAGTGTTGTTTATTATTATTAGCACCACGTATTACTACCCACTCGGGTTATACGCAAATAAAGGATTGTTATTTAATGTTAAGACTATTACTAAAGTTAAAGGTTATTAAACACTTATACAAATACAAACATGCATTTAGATTTATAATGTACCATCATTCAATTGAACATAGATAAGGTAAACCCTAAAGAGAAAACATAAACATCAGGCTCACCTAACATGATATGATAGTAGGCATACTATTTCAGAGTCAATCCCAATAGTAATTAACCAGCTTTGCATGTAGAGCAAAGGTATCATATACCATAAAAATTTATAATTTTTTATGCTAAAATGAAATAAAAACGAATCGGTTCATTCCGAATTTGTGAGCCGTTTATTGCTCTTCGTGACGACGAATTATATATTACTATTTGATTATGTGAATAAAAGCTTAAACTAAATAGAACCTGAATTGGTGGTAAAATAGTCCTATGCATCACTCTAATAATAGACCAGATTTCTGTTGAGGGGTAGGTCATGGTTTGAACCTCAGTCGGTTGCATCGAAGGTTGTTACTGACTAATTTTTTGCTCTCTTTCTATGGAAATAAGAGTATAACTCCTTTGAATAATATATTCATAGCTCCTCCCTTGTTTAATGTCAACTATACGTACAGTTAGTGGGATAGTAAGACGTGGTGGAGAATAAAAATAATTATTTATACAGAGCTTCATATTTTATATAAAAAATAATGTTGGACCATAATATATTGAATAAATAAACTTTCTCATATCTGCATATTTGTGTTTTTTCTTTAATTGAAGCGTTCGTATTTTTTATTGCGTCCATTCGATAATTTTGCTAAGAAAAATCTTTTCATTACGATAACACTTAACTTGTCAAATATAAAAAAGTAGCTCAACAATGTATTATAACTTCAAGTATTGATACACGACTCATGCTAATTTAAAAAATGTTCGAACCATGACCTTCTTTGTACAGTTTTCTATCAGTTTTTTGTGCTCAGTTCCTTCATGGAAATTCAAGTAAAATAGCTTTGTTTTTCATTTACTTATTTACTCGGGACGTTAAGCCATTTATAAGACAGGTGTATAATGTTTAGTTTCTTTAGTTAAGATTAGGATTTTAAGACTTAGTTTGTATCGATCCTATAAATTCAGGCTGATTGTGACACTATTCTTGTTTTTTATCTTAATATTTAGCTTCGTGTAACTTTGCCTCTTAAACACAGGATTTGATTCCTATGAAAATGAGAGTTATTTCACAATGTTGCTATCAATGAGCTATCTCTTCAAGTGTAAATTGGTGTGGTTTCTTAGAAATCACTCTCTTTATTATATGTGTGTTAACTAAATTATTACTACTAGTTATACTATTTTTCAAAATAATTATTATAATACAGTGGATAGAGCGTGAAAAAAGGTGTTTGATCCCATTATGTGTGGAAGTTTTGAAACTTTAGAAATTTGTAGATTTGTATGCCCTGATTGAAATTCGAAAAAATTCAAAACCGATTGCAGTCACAGGCTCCGCCATATTGGAAAATGGCGTCCAAAATAGGTTTTTTCAAAATATCTCACTTCGGGTACATCATACGGCAAAAATGTTTCATATTTATTAAAAAAGCATTAAATTTTATACAAATTATATCAGACACATTTTTTTCTAAAACGAATAGTTTCGGCGCAGCAGCCGAACAATGTCGAGCATTGTTGAAATATATTAGATGGAACGCATAAACGCCGCTGTAGAATATCTCTTATTTGCCGATATAACATTAAACACAACTTGTTGGTAGTTTCCGCTAATTGGTTATCCCCCCTCCATCAATTACCCCTATCTGCTTTTACATGGCTGCAAATTTCTTAGAATTAGCCTCTCTCGACGACACCTGCGTCTTGCAACATGGGTTGGTTTGCTTTCTCCTGTACCAGTGGTCTTTGATTCGTATCTCGCCAACTTGGGGAACTTGTTTCTCTGTCTCGGGTTCTATAGTACAGATAAATATATAAGGATATTTTCTTGAAACAGTGAGAAATGATAGTGCAGTGATCATTATGTGTTAATTTTTTTATTATAAATGATAATTTTAATTAAACACACTAAAGTTGTTGGAGGGGAGCTCTTCTCTCAATATCTTTATTGGACATTATTTAATTAATTTTATTCGACTGTATTATTTTTTATAGGCCTATATCATCGCACAGCGGTAGTTTACCGGTCTACGTCTTGAACTAAAGTGGCTCAGAAACTCAGAACTCAAATACGGTCAGTAAAATCCAATACAACTAAACTCAGTTGGGCATTTTTAAATAGGCCTAACCCAGTTTTTTCAACCCTGTTTTAAATGTTGGTATACTAATAGCAAAATAACTTGTTAAATCCTGGTTAGGCCTAATTTTTTATATAAAAATAAATTAATTTGTAGAGAGGTTTGAACATTAACTTTCTGGTTTGCTATTAGACAATAATATTATGTTGTGTATCTACTCAAGTTGCCAAAGCATTACTACAAAGTATTAGACGTGTATGGGCTGAATCATTATTGATTAAAACTTATAAAGATTAGTTAAAGTGTCAAATACAAAGATTGGAAAGCATGCCGGTGATTTCGTATGAAATCCGCCAGCCATTCATACCTTAATTGCCGATAACACGAATATTATGTTGCCGGAACTAATCACGGTACTACAATGTTTAGTTATTTTTGATTGTTTATAAAAAAAATACACATGCCACTTTGATTGGTAGGATATAATAGTTTGATAAAATTATTTATAACATTTGTTTACCGGTATTAAAGAATATCTCTCACAAGGCACATTTACAAAATTGACGTAACATTTTATTTTGGAAAATTCTTGAGAATATGTACGCCTAATATCACTTTACAATATCCTCTAACGCAATATTACTCACATTCTTATCTTTGAAATTCCTGTGCTTAAAATTTAAAAAAAAAACTCATTATTTTCATAACATTCCACAAATAAGTATAACCCTCACACACAAATGTTTAGTTGCCACCATTTTGAATTGTCTGCTTGCATTAGTAAAGTTGGAAGTTGACCAACATTTTCCCTTGCAAGTGGACTTACATTTTAGTAGATTGCTTGTCTGTTCTATTTACACGGTGCAAGCTGTGCGCGTACAGCTAAATTAATGTACTTGCATTAGTCAACTAATATCGTGTCAACGGACCTTAAAGCAGCTGCGATGATAGTATTGGAGGATATTCAGGACTACAATATGACGCATTAACGACCAGCAAATAATTTTCTGAAAGTTGTTGATAGTGCCGTATTCTCTACCTTATGGTGGTGTGGAAACGAGTATTCTACATACAGCTATCTACCTAGATTCTATTAATTTGAGGGTTTTATATAAAAAAATTAATTCTCTCTCTAAACACAATATATTCTACCATTAAACTTGCAATTAAATTAGTGATTGTGAAAAATGATTTTTTTTTTTTAAATACTGCTTGATTTCACTTGGCTGCCACTCCGAAATTATTATTTTTATGAAAAAATATATGACATTTTTTGTAGGAAATTTAATGCCTTTTTAATTCTATAAAACCAATTTGACCGGATGAGGCATCCTAGTTGAAATAGTTTAAAAAAACCTATTTTGGGCACCATTTTTCCACGATGGCAGTGCCGGCAGACGCGATTGGATTTTAAATTTTTTCGAATTCTTTCAAGGCATCGAATTTTACATATTCCCAAAGTTTCAAAACATCCGCACTTAATGGGATTGGAATCCACCCTTCCTCTGGACTATTAATTTATTTATTTTTAAACGTAGAAATTCATCTTTTAAAATAATTACCAGTTTCCTCGGAATCAAATCCCAGCCTATGGTATCGTAGTCTTACACCAGTAAAATTATTATAAACATATAATTTCATATTTATCTTAAAGTATTATGAGAACTTAAACTTAAAGAACTTAAGAAACAACAACATAAATAGTAATAACTTTGTTCATTTCAGTTATACCCTTTAAATGACGGACAACATTCTAAAAATAGAAGTTTTTACCAATAGAGTGAAGACGTTATGATTAAAGTTTCAAAGAAAAAAAAAAAAGCAAACTAAATATGTTAAGATAAAGTAACAAAATTATTGTGACAAAATATTGGCCTTTAAAAATATACAATAACGTCAGTTGTAAAGAGAGAGAGAAGGTGACAAAATCTTTAGAGACTGCATCACACAAAGAAAGGTAAAAGGTGGAAAGTTGAAACGTCAAAGATAAAGATAAAGAAAAAAAGTAGGTGGGTATGGTCAAAAAATAAAGAGAGTGGTAGGGGGAGATCAATCGTAAAGTGTGTCCCTAGGGTATGTTCTGGAAAGAGACTGACTGACCTCTGTCTATCAGTGGAGACTACACGACAATCCACTTAGTTGCCCCTCTTTGCCCTTCTTCTACTTCTATAGCTATATAATACCTCATCCCCCCTAAAAAAAAAAGAACCTCTCCCAATCCCACGTTTTGCACCAGGTGCCTAGCAAACCCCCTCAGGGTAAACGTTTAGCAAGACAACCCAAGCTCTTGATAGATCGACTTGAACGTACCTTATCTTCAAACTGACGTTACTAGCCATGAGGCATTTTAACCTCACTTGAACTTGAAACTAGCTTTTACAAACAGCTTTCAAGTCTTTTATCCTGACTTTTTATTTCTTCTGTCTCGTAAAGTCTTATCCCTATAACAAGTTTAGACTGCAATGATGTTATTTCCAAATCGAAAAGTAAGCCAGTTACAAAGTGATGTAGTCATTCGATGGGTGATTAAATTAATAATCCCCTAGGGTTCTACCGATAATGTAGTTTAAATGAAGAAATTACATTTAAAATATTACTTTAAAATGCTTTAAAGTAATTATATAGTATTTTGAAATATTAAAAAGATCAGGTGAATTTAATGCTGGCCTGTAAAAATCGTTGACATTATTTTACTGCACGAGACAGAGCTAACAATATCACATCTTAAAAGGGTCCACCTTCAGTAACTTTGGTACTCTTATTACAGATGGCTAATAGTTTTATCAATACATAGCTATGGATTTATTATTTTAAATTATGAACTACACCATGAAATGTTTATTATAAGCACCCCGATATTTTTAATTGAATATAAAAATTAGATTTATAAATTTTAAACTAGAGCATAGCAAAATTTTACACAAATACTCCAAGCTATTGTGATTAATGTGAAGGGTATAGGAGACTATATCTAATCTTACGTAGCTAAACAATCATTAATTTTGTTAATATAGCCACAACAACAAAAATATTAATTATATGACATTTTCCTTAGAGGTTTAGAAATAACATAAAAACCATTCTCACAAGAAAGATCACAGTGTGAAAATTATCTACCTTAAGAAAAATGGCGCAAGTGATAAAGGGTTGAAGGGACTCCAAATTAACGTTTAAAATAGGTGACCTTAATATTTAAATTACTTAGTTTATACTTTTAATATCTAGACTTTTAAAAAAAAAGAAAATCATTAAATGATACTAAATCAGGACCTTTTTCCCCTCACCTTAAGGTGCTAAACGTGAATTAAGGTACATATTTTTTTTATTTCTTATAATAAAAAATTATTTGGATAAAATAAATATTTCTTATTAAGAATGGTTAGTTTAATTTGATACACGTCAAACTCTACAGATTTTGTATCCCTGTCATAGTCGTAGTGATATTTAAACATAAACATTTGAAAGCGATACACAAGAAAAATATTTAGGAATATATTTGAGTCCTACATGCAGAAAGGTAATCTAAAAGTATATATTGAATCATTTATTTTTTTATTTTTGACTAAAGGCTTTTTGATATAAACACTTAAATACCTACCTTGTTTTGAATTCCCTTTCATCTCACTTTTATAATTACGAAGAGTGTAAGAGGGTGCCCAGTGTTAGAAATAGAATAGTTTCACGAAACAACTGGTGCCAAATTTATTTAGGACCTCTGATATGCTATACCCAACATATTCAACCGAGAATGAATAAAATGTAAGCCAGTCTCAACGTTCGTCATTCACAAGATCAATTACGATGAAACATGCACCCTAAATATAGATCGAATCCCCGGTAACGAACGAAACCCGCTGATGTTGAATAAAAAATAATTCTTGGTGGGGAAAGGTAACATAGGGATTTGAAACAAGAGTAGTTTTTAATCATGTATAAAGGTAGAAAAGGTTACATCCGACCTCGTTCTACAACCTTTCAGTGAAATTAACCTCTTGGTACTTATTCCAGGTTCAAATATATATTAAAATTATTTTGAAAAATAATTGTATAAACAACATTTAAATGTGTCTATAGTTAAAAACCATAAAAATTACAAACACATACTAGCTTAAAGATCCAAGCTTAGAGTTCACGTGATAGAATAGTAAAATTAAACTATCAAACACGAGCGTGTATGGCGTGGGAGAAAACGAGGATACGTCCCCTACAAAAAATGTTGTGGGGACTGACCCCCTCAATATCTCACTATTAAATATTCTATTAATTTTAATTCAAGCCACACCAAAATTATAGAAATTGATTTAATTAATGTAAATTGATATAAATTTGGTTTCAATCAATTTATTAAAGACGCTAAAAAGTCCCAGTCAAAAATTTAAAAATAAACTTTCGAACAGAAAATAATAATGCCTAATCTTTCTTTTAAATGGCTATCAATGCCAAATAGATAGTTTTAATTGCGAGTTAAATATAGTTACGATCTGTTCTAGGAATGAAATTCTGATTGTTTAATATAGCTATGTATAAAAATATCAAATTAAGTTTATCTTTCCCGTTTATTTTATTTTCAAGCCTTGAATTTGTTAGGTGGGGTGCACACCAGAGTGTTAAAAATCGTAAGACAAGGAACTTATAATATCGGGTAAATATCCTATAATATTAAATTCTCTTTGACATAAGATTTGATACTTACATTATTGGTTAAATATCTTACAATATTAAATTATCTTTGTGTTTGGACTATAAAATGTACAGTTCATTTTAAATCACCACATACCAGTACAACTGTAATATCTCTGTTAAGATATTTGTTTTTAAAGAAAAACAATGTTTGTTTTTTTTAAACCTCAAAACAAAACCAAATGAAAAACCTCATTGGTAATTTTAAAAACTGCTACCTCAGAAAAAAGGAATTGTATCATCCTCCAATTGAAGAAATCATGGCCGCTGCTTACAAAATCGAAAATTTAATAAATCACACTTTCTTACTGTCTTGGTGTGCATCAAATTAATCTTAAGATATCGCTCTGGTGTACATCCCGCTTTAATCTTGCTGGCAACTACAGCGTGGCTCGCAGTGAGGCAGAATAGTGGTGGTCTGACCTCTATACACCTAACGGCTACATACCAACGGCGTTCAAGGCCATGGATTTTTGACTGAGTTTCAACTGATCTAGCGAGCTACCCCACCCCTTAACTTATTTTTCTGATGACAGTAAAAATTTACAAACGATTGCTCTAAGGCGTATTTATCAGTGTTTTTATGTTTGGTTTTTAGGCTTAGTGGTTTTTGAGTGCATTAGCTTATTGTTTTGTGTTTTTTCATTAATGATTCATAAATTAAAATTGAATCATTCTTATTAAGAAAAAGAAAGGGTGACGAAAATATTGACGGTGTTGGAGGTAGTAAAATAACTATAACTGGCACAGCCAGCCCAATATTTGCCTCCTGCAAGGACAAGCTAACCTCATGTGTGTCTACTTCCTCTTACATTTCTGGCTATGTTAGGCTCATGCAAAACTACTTCATGATGTTGACCTCGGAAGTTTGAAGAAAACTACATAAAATACGTCTTTCTTAACTTCAAATCAGCCCTTAACAGTACCTACAATATGTTTTTCTGGTTCATAATCTAAAGGATATGTGCCTAAAATGTTTTCCACCTTGTTTTAAAGCTCTTGATTGCTTACATATTGACATAAACATCAGAAACGAGGTCCTGTGTATGAATGGTATGCTTTTGTTTTATTCAAAGCCTGATAAAATCCCTGTAAGAAAATTGGAGGATACTTTTGCTGTTTGGGGTTTTAATAATAGGAATGAATCATAAGAGAGATTTTTGTGTACACGCAGATTCTCATAAACAAGCAATGCAGAATCACACACAGAAAAATAACCCTATTCATAATCAGATTTGTTCCCAAATCAATTCTAATCAAGCTGTTGTTAGGGCGTGTCTTGAGAAGATAACGACTACAATCCGATACCTGGCCAAGCCTGGTTTGATTTGAGAAGACATGAATCCGGAATAAGAAATTTATTTCAGTTGCTTTGTGTACATGGTGAAGACGTTCATGAACTTTCGACATAATTGAAGCAAAGTAGAGAGATCATTTTATACACGAAAATACAGAATGAAATTCTTGAAATAGTAGGGAAAGAAATCGTAAGAACGATTTGGGTTTGATTTATATCTTAATATCCTCCAATATTTGCCATCATTTTTAATGTAACCAAATATATGAGTGGGGAGAAGCAGTTAAGTAAATGTTTCAGATTGGTGGGCATGGAATTGTGTCCCCATGAAATCTTTGTTGGCCTATAGATTGTGATAAAAACCACTGGAGAGCATATTGCGTCAGTAATTTGTTGATGACATGTTCAGACTCCAGCTGGCTGTGGCGAATTTGAGAGGCTGAACCCACGATAGAGCTGGAAACATGAGTGGCTCAGAAACAGGAGTACAAGCTATCATAAGCTTAAAACATCTCCTTGACAGTCTTGTACATTGTGGTGATTATTGTGGAAACCTCGTTATAAACGATGCTTGTGCATTTCAAGTTGTAAGAAACCATTTGCAATCGACACATGAGCTGGCTGTGCTGATTTCCCAATCAAATCCAGAGAGATCGAGTAATATTGCACTGATTGAGCAAGATTCAGATGGGCCAGTGAGGAACTTTGTAAGCGTTAAACCACTTTGCCTCACAAGATTCATCTATAGGTTAAGTCAGATCAAGGACATAATATATATATATAGAAATCGAAAAATGCTTTTTGTTTTAGAATAAATAAAAGACGTAGAAAAGAACAATAAGTTATCGAGTCTTTTAAAACTATGTGAAACAGGAACGACCCTCCGTGAATCGATCGTGTCTAGGGATGTTGTCATAAAGCTGGAGATTTTGAACAGAATAATTTAAGGACTGAAACAAACCCAACTGGTCTCATTACTGCTGTAGAATTAGTGCACTCAGCAATATCTGAGAGTAGGGCTGAAGAAGGTTGTAATTCCTTGTTTGAAGAAACTTCTAAGAAATCTTCAGATATGAACTAGCTTCCAATTTTTCCTCCAAGAAAATAAACCATCCCTAAGAAACTTTCTAGTCCAGGAGAATATTACATAGCTGTATCCTGTATCATTATATAGAAATGAATATTTCATAATGGTTGACTCAGCTCTTTCTGAAATAAGGACCAGATTTAGTCAAGAAGGGCTAGAGGAAGTGCAGTGAATGTAAAGTGTATTCCTTGGATCAGGCAAATAAAACATTGGAAATGATTAAGGTTATTGAAAAAGATTCCTAAAATTGATACAAAATCTCTGATTACTGAATTGAAAATTTTTCAACTGAAATGATATTCATCCAGGTCCACAACTAGAAATTTATCTGAATATCTTATGGTATTCAATGAATTCAACTTAGAAGTCCAGTAATAATTTTGTCAACTCATCCTATTCTCATAATCTTTATGTAAAAGTTTTTGTTTATATCACTGGAAGTATTCTAGTTTAATTTCCTTGAAGTTTTTTAGCTTTTGGAGTATCTAGCCAAGGGATGTGAGTGTTTGAAAAAATTAACTTTATTTAAACTTCTATATTTATATTTTAATAACAAGGTCAAAAAAATCAAATTTTAACATAAAAAATGTTTGTTCATATCTATATCCTAATTACCATATTAAACTGTCTTCAATGATGATATTTTGGAACATAGAAATCTTACTGAGAACTATCCTGGTTTTTCCAAGTACTTCACATGAATCCGAAAGATCGTTTAGTGATTTGAGATAATTGAAATCATACTTAAGTAAATCTATGACACAACAAAGACTAAATCATGTCACGCTTTGCCACACTCACAAGGAAATACTTGAACCTCTATATCTGGTAAAAGTGAATATGACATTTATTAGTGGAAATTAAAGGCGATAAAAAATATTTGGGATGATTGTAGGAGTGAAGATTTGTAAATTTCCTGGTAAAGTTATTTTTTATGTAAAATTAAAGGAAGGATATATTAATTTTATTGTCAGTATACCACAAATCCGGTATTGTAATGATAAAACTGTTAACCACCCATACATTATTGCTGTACTAGAATGACTAGACCTAATATTTACGATGACCCCCCCTTTCACCCAATGACTAAAAATAACTATACCCCACCAAAAATAAAGTCCAGGCAGGCCCATGGGTCAAATAATAGTTTAACTTCCTATAACCATAGAAATTCAACCAAATGAATATATTTTTCAATGATAAATATTTATTTAACGTCAATTGTTCATTATGATATATACATATATTATTAACTAAAATATTGTCCTCATTGTTAGCCAGATATTCTAAGGCACCACTATCGTAATAAACGGGTTGATTAAGGCTCGAATCCAATACAGATGTAATTAGGGTGTTTTTTTCCTCACATTTTCTACCACTATTTCTCCACGAAAACACGCTACACTTCCTTTGAGTTTAACCTTCTTAATCCCTATCATATCAACGTAATTAATTTATATGACTTTAACTGAAAGGGTATTGAGTTATAGTGATCAAAAATATACATAATTAAACTAACATGATTTTAAAAAAACTGCTTGTTTTTATTGCAATCTTAAATAATTATTTTTGTAAAACTACTTCTGTAAAATAATCAGTTGCTGACATATTAAGTGTATCTTATTTTTATCAAACAGATATTTTAAACATGTTATAGCTTTGAAGGAAAAATGTCCTCGTCAAGAATAAAAAAACTAACCTGTTACTACTCTTGAAATATTTCCTCGCCATCCAGGAATCGAGTCACGGACTAAATTTGATTCCCTTTCCCCAACCTTTTCCCCTTCTATATGGCTATGGGAACATATCCCAGTACGCGTGTGTTGAGTGCACGAATTTATCTTTCACTCGTTTCTTGTCCCATCTAAAGTAGAAAATGGATTCAAAAGCCAGGTTTTACCGCCAATTCATTTTTATTTCTCAAAAACTATTTTAGTTTATCGTAGTAGAAGAGAGAAGAAAGTTACTTTGAAACACTGGCAAATATTATAGCTAAAATAAATAAAGTTTAGCTCTGGTGTAAACATGGATCTTAGTTTTATTCACATGGTAATTTCAATGGTTATATCTATCTTTTAAGGCTGTCCTGGAATTTATCTTGATTTAAACAGTTTCTCATATAGTGCCACTATGCTCAACAACTGTTGATATCACTATTTGAAGAAAGTTAAAATATATGTTCTTAATGGAGTAATATTTTATTTATTTGGCCAAAAATATATTTTGCTTTAACAACCACGAAAATATTGCCCTTAGCTGGTTTTACATACTTCCACACCTTAATCAGTCCAGTTTGATCTTGATGAGGAAGTTGGGGTTTCAATCACGGTCAATATTACTGAATACATATATTCAAATGCTTTTTCCCTCTATTATCCGCTAATGAGAGTATATTTTATATAAAATTTACATAATTTACTATACTGTTGTAATTAATAACTATGTAAGTAATCCATACAGAGAGGACAAAAATAATATATTTTGTTTATCATGGGAAAGTGAAATATATCCTAGATATAGCTTATATCAAATAGATCTGATAAAACGTAAATTGGTATTTTTTTAAATAACAAGTTTGTATGTTTTTTTTAAACTATTTTACCTCTAGGTATACCTATTTAAAAATAAATAATAATATAATATTATACTTTTAGATAATAATATTTAAAAAAATTATACTTTTTTAAGTCAATATATTCTATTTTATTATACCTAAACTATATTAAATAATATTGAAAATGGCACGTTTGTACTTAAATGACCTGTTAATTATTTTTTAAATGTATATAGTTTAATCTAAATTATTCATGCCTTTCTTCTCTGAAAGCATAGACTGGCTGATATAGGATTACTTTATCCTATTAATATATATATGTATCGTGTAATCGTTCTTTTAAAATGAATAGAGGCATACATCTCCAGATAGACTGCACAACAAGTACATTATTACTTTAACAATTATTCCACCTGCACTATTTATCATTTAGTCAAACGCATTATTCTTTTTTTATATTGAATGGCCTGTGACTTCAAGATTAGGTTTTGTGACCCAGTCAAGTTTACTGAAGGGTGGTTTGTTACAGATGATCTATCTCTTTGGTTTTTCCATCCACTCTGGATGTCAATGCCTGTACACATCCTCTGAAATATTTCTCACATACTTATTTTAAATTAAGACCTTATTTAAAAAAGTATAGCTTATTGAATATATTAGTATTAGAGGTATTTAAAGTATACCTTCTGAAACGACTAATTATATCAGCCCATGAGAATTTCTATGAGCTAGAGAAAAACGGCCTATCAATTTTGCCAAGAATGCTATGTGCACATATCTTCTAGGGTTCTTTTACATGCCACAATCCACATCTACTTACCCTCTAAAGGAAGTTGTGCTACTTTTATTTAGATTAGGAAAAATCTGTTGACCAAGATTGGGTTGTAGCCAGAAAACATCGGGTCCTGATGTGAACACTTTACCCCACCTTTAAATTAGTCATATTTTTCTATTCTAGTATTAGCACATTTTTTAGCAGCCTTAATATATCTTATTTATGTTAAACAAAAAGCTTCTATTGTAAAACTCAAATTTAAAATTTAAAAAAGCCCCAAGATATTATTTTTAATGTTCACTAAAATGAGATGATTTCAGCTTAAGTCAATGATGGTACAAAATTTTAAAACCTGCCCACTCTTTATTAACTGGACATCACATCAGCACAACTGTATTTGAGCTATAAGGTGAGTACGATTTAACTTCGGTTTCCTTCCCCTGGGTGAGTTTGGTATGCCAAGGGAAGAGTGGGGTCCTCGTGTATAGCAGTAATGGGTTGAGTGAGGGGTGGAGAAGGGTAGGGATGGGTACAAATTGATGCGTTTTTCTCTCCCAGCAGCTTACAAGGCATGGGATGGTATGGGCCTTCCCCGTCCCATTGATCGTGAGGCAATTTGTATTGCAGCAGTTGGAGAACAAAACAATGGTTGTTTGGAAAGGGGGGTTTGGGGTTAAGGGGGGGGGGAGGCTTGAAAAGGTGGAAGTGAGGGAGGGTAGTGGAGGTTTGGTCGAGGAAAACCCCGACATTGCCGTCGCTGGTTTCGGGTGTGATTTACCATCTCTAGGGCGCCATCATGCATTCTGCTCTCACACCCCGACGCCAACTCACCCTACCGTCTCTTTTGTTCACTTCTGTGAGGTGTGTGTTGGTTTGGTTGTTTGTTTGGTCGGGGTGTTTGTGTCTCTGTGTGTGTGTTTGTGTGCAGTGCACATGACGAGACAGGTTGGATTGATAAATACAAAACCAGGGGGATTTCCAATCCTGTTGAGTAAAAAACAGAGAAATATTTTCAGGGAGTTTTCGTTCTACATGGGTAAAAATATCTCACTTTTTTTTTATAACTCTATTGAAGAATTTGGGTCACTGAGCTAGTTTTATCCGTGTTAAAGATATGGAAGATAACTTGAACACTGTGGCATTTTAGATATACTATTATACTATTAAGTGCAAAAATTAACTTGATGTACACCTTAATTTAATTTTCATTTATACACTTTCTGAACTGACTAATTATGTGAGTACAGAAATTATAGACTATTTAAATCCAGAACAGACCCAAAATCCAGCTCATGGCCGTTAATCACTGTGAAAATGGAAACCCTCATCTCACCAATGGTACCTTTTTTGGTCATTTCAGGAATCGAACCTGGTACCCTTAGCTCAGTAGACAGATACGCTACTAACTAACTAGGGTGTCGTACTACACCTTAAAAATAGGATATATTATCTATCAAGTAAATAACAGCCCTTCTAAAATATATGTAAAACTTTTTTTTCTTGCAAATACTATTCATTGGGTGGAGAGTAATTTTTGTTCGTGCTCTGTATCTGACTACCCCTCCAACCACCCAAATATGTACCCTTCTGCATGAAATGAAGTAAGTTTATCTTGCATGATTCAACTCTGATATAGCTTATAATAAGGGTGAATTTAGTGTACACTTATAGAATATAAATGAGAATTTTAAAGATTAGATGAATTAATGTAACGTCACTTATGTACATGGAGATTTGTGGATACAATTTAATTAAACCCAGCTCAACATCCCCACCAACAAAGTCTGGAGTATTTTTCTTTTGGCCGGATGGTTAAAGTGGCTGAATAAAATAACCATCCCAAGCCCAGAGGATTGTAAATATATATATTTTTAAAACTATAACAAAACCGTTTTTAGTACGAGGTCAATCAAAACCATTTTTTCAAACATGATGATGATGATGATGATGTACTCGTATTTTAGCATCGCTTGGTAAGTAAAAGAATACTAGTCAAGATCCATATCGGTAGACACGTGGATGATAGTACTGGACTATGATTAGACTGAATTTATGATATATTGGAGGTTAAGGCTTGAATCCCAATAATATTCAAAGAGTGGAGTTGTCCAAATGCAATCTGTTAGCCTTATTTGTCCCAAATATTTGATATTTACAAATGTGGATGTAATTACTTTAAAAATCTCTCCATGACAATACAGATTAGAAAAAAAGACTGGTACGCACAGAGGCACACTTTCTAACAAACAAGAGAACAGATATATTAAAAATATTTAAATACGGGTTTGAAACTGTTTAGGGAATCTGCCCAAATACAGAAATAAATGTTAATGCACAAATTTCTGCCTGCATTTTTATTCTGTCAGGGATGTAAAAAAACACATATATTTTCTCGCATACACGTCAGTGGCAGGCAGAGATATGTTAATTGACAAAGCACGCCAGCCTCAATATCTAATCAGTTTTGCTAGAGAGCCCTGAGTGATCTAGTTGATTTTAGCTATTCACGGTCACTGCCCTCCACCCCTCCCTCTTTATTCTCCCCTTGTTTACCCATATGTAGGGATATAGTATCGAAAGAAAAGTATCGATACCTTACTCATTAAAAGTATCAGAAGAAAAATATTGATACCTTAGTATTATCGAAATAAAAATATCGATAACAGCAAGTATAGGTATCGAAATTTCAATACAGAAAAATATTTTTTCTTATCTAGTAATAATAATTGAAACTTTACATCATAGTTATATTTCCATATTTATCTAAACACTGAAAATTATCATGGTTTTTAATAATCTAAAACAAGTTTTCCGAGATGCTTTTTCGCTATCCAACTTTTAAAAACACTTCCATTGTTCACTTCTTGGAAGCGCCATTTTTTTAACCACATTCGTCCTTTACATACTCTAGCAAGATAGATTATTAATTATTGACAAACAATACAAGAATGGACGTCTTGCCATGTTTCATCTGCTTAATCAACGTGCATCAACTTTTCTGCTTCTTCTGCTTGGTGTACCATTATTTGACTTGTGTTCATTGAGTTCTATAAAAGTATCTATTGTTTAGTTTGTGATGATCGTGCTCATTTATAAAGGCGTAGTAAGCTGGTCACCACTCACCCCATTGTTTTGAAAGGCATCTGAATGTATTGATAATTGAAGATGAAAGAACAGCTATGCATTATGATGAGCTAAAAGTGATTTAATGCTAGAGTTAGGCCTACTTATTGCTTGTAATGCAGAAAATGAGTGAGAATTGAAAGTGTCATTTGTTCTTCCTCCATAGTCCACCCTATTAAAAATGTAATTTCAACATGATTGAAGATATACTAGTATCGAAAGGAAAATATCGATATTAGTAAAGTATCGATACTTATTTCCCATCCCTACCCTTCTGCAAAGATTCTATATTTAAAAAAATATCTAAACAACTTTCAAAGATGCTTCATTTTCGAGTTACCTTATTCAATTTATGAAGTAAAATAAAATAAATCTTCTATCAATTAATAAATGTATTTTTATAAGTTTTAAATATAGACTTAGTGGTGATAAATTTTATTTATTTTCATCGGCACCACCTATATTATTACGTTTTCATTTATATGTGATAATTTTTTTTAGATTAATCTTTTGTTTCACTAATGCAGATTTTTATTTTAGGATGTTGCCTACGTGTGACGTCATGGCTGGTTAAGATGGAATTTCCTATGTTAATGAATGTACGTTTTACTCAGCGAACTCTAAATATATAACGTTGAAACAAAAAGCCATAATTTCTCAAATAATTATAAAACTAGTCCAAGTGTGTCGCAAAATTATTATTTTTGATATTTAAGTAATTTTTTGTACGCCTATTTTTTATAAATCTTCTACAACTTGTGTTATTTGTCTTGGTCACAAAAATGTCCTGTAGTATTCGTCCTGCCAAGATGTAGATTAAAAAGTCCATGATAGCATAACATATCTATCTAAAAAAGGAAACAAGATAAAAGTCGAATTAAAAACAGGTCAATATTTTTAAGGTAAAATTAAATTGAACGTGTAAACTCGTCAGAGGAAGAGGGGAAGTGTTATCAGTAAATAAACAATAGCCCTCTCAGTATGAACTACTCTTTTTATTCCCTCTCTTTCTATTTTGTACATTTGTATCTAAGTGTGAAAGTAACTGCTCAGGTGCATCAAGTTAAGATGCAACTCACTTCACAAAATAACTTTGAAATCTCGAAGTAGGCAACGTCGTCAACGCTGGTGACCTCATCCCCAATTGATCCAAATTAGGCTACACCTACACTGGGCGACCTGACCAAACTGTGAATCATCATGAAGTCGGCATGATTCAAATAATTTGGTTTTTCCTTCTCATTTAGTTTCGAGTATGCACTGTTTCTCTTCAATTCTAATACAAATTTGGAAGTTGGTTGTTATTTTAAAGATGCCTTCAATTGCTCCTAAAATATAATCTTAGGTTGTTATGGTCATTCTATGATATTATTTACGCTTTTCCCCATGTTTCCGCATGTTTCCGCAGCAGCAAACACGTAGTCAAATGCTATATTTCTCCTTTTTTAATATTAAACTTTTATATATACACACACACGCAATTTTACGCTTATTATTTATTTCAAACATAGATTAATATCTCACTGACGTTAAATAAATGTAAATTGGATAGACTCAAGCAGCTAACTCAACCAGACACATTTTAACACATGTTTTTTTCTTTCTGGACACTGTAGTTCACATACAATTGCACAGGATATTTGTATGAGGCTCCTGCAAACACAAATTCATCTGCCCAATGCATTTCGTTTGGATACATTTGTATGTGGGATAGTGTTTGTTAGCTGTATATTGGCTTAAGCCATTGCCAGCTACAGTGGCCACATGGTCCAGGTCAAGGCGTCAATCTCGCAATAGACTAGACTAACCGATGACAGGTAGATCGATGTTCGAATACCTATCGGGTGTACTGAGTGAGGGTGGTTCTTCCACAATTTACCTTCTTTTCACGCAAATGTAGGTACACATCCATTATATTTAACCTTCCTCTTCCCTAACTCAGTAGCGTAATTAGATTATATGTGTATAAATTGAACAAGTATTAGGAAGTCGTGATAAAAAATATGTAATTGGACCTATCTGTAGGTAGGTGGGCTGGGTGTTAAGCTCAATTGCTCTGATTCAAATCTCAGCTTGCTGCATTAAGGGTGTTTATCTCTCCTAAATTGTATCCAACTCTTCCTCCACACTAATGCTAGTACATTTCTTCCATATATTACTCCCCTTATCCTTACCTCATTAATATAATTACGCTGTTAATCAAGATAAGTAACAAACCGTTGTGTAGAAAAGAGTTTAAAAAATCTCTTAGTCATATTAACCAATTCTTACTACACTCTAATGCTAGCACATTTTCTCCAAATATTACTCCCCTCATCTTCATCCCATTTATATACATATGCTGTTAGTCAAGATGAGTTGAATACTGTTTTATAGAAAAGAGTTTTAAAAAATATCTTTGTAATATTATATGCTAAACGTTTTAAAAGTGACCCCAAATCGTTCTCCTACTAGTCATTCGTTCCTCCTTCCCACTTTTTAATTAGTGGGAATATGCATTTCCCTCAGTAAAAAAAACTCATGCACAAAAATTCTTTAAGGGTAGTACTTCATTGCCTAAACAGGCGAGCCTATTTTCCCCTATTTCCTCTCTTATTTGATTTTAAAAGGGAATAAAAAAGCTTGACATAATTTTATAACCTTAATCAAAGCCTTTAACGTAAACACTCTAATAAACTAATATATAAACAGATTCATCGCTCCTTCACGTAAGCTCAGTTTATATGGTGAAATAAATCAAAATATTATAATTACTAATATTAATCATGTAGGTGAAATGTGATGTTAGAAAACTCACCGTATAAGACACACATCTATGGATAAAGGTGCAATTATTCTTATTAGTTTTTCCCATGACTGAGAGGTCAAAAATAAAATTCGGATATAATGAGTACTGTGATCGTAAAAAAAAAAAATCTAATTTGGATTAGTTTTTTAATGGATATTGACTTTTCATGACTTGCCGAAGCATAAAAGTTGTTTTTGTCTTTTGAACTGTTTATTTATATCTTGATCTAGAGTCGATACCATTAAACCGATTAGACTAAAACTTGCTATCCAGGGTTTTAATAAGGTTCACCTGAGGAGTATTTGGAATAAGATATCAAAAGCCTTTACGGTTAGTTTACAGAAGGGCTCAAATATATAGAGCATATTGATTTTCTCAACATCTACCACAACGATTTAGATTAAAATTCTTATATGTTTAACATTATAAACAAAATGAAATTGAATTTGAGGGTACTTTACATTGCAGACATTTTCCATTAGGATCATATCTTGGCCACTAAATGAGATACGAAATAGCTTATCATTGTAAACTTATAGTATTTAAAAAAAACTTTACTTGAAAAAAAAACTGTATAAAATAACAGTTTCTGATTTATTATCTAATATATTATTTAAAATGAGGTCTCGATAGTCAGGAATTTATAGTTATGGTCTTTTGTCAAAAAAAATGCTACTCTATTATAGACACGTTTCTGAAACTTTGTAAAGTATTCATTTATGCTAGTTGGTTGTATGTGATGTTCACACATTCTAACATGTTTTTGCAACAAAATATATTATTCCAATTCACAAATATTACTAGTTTTAGGTAAATGTGTCCATTTTTGGACAAAGCAGGGAGAAAGTCTGTATGGTGCACCGTATCATTTATTTCAAGATAATTTCTCAATATCCCTCCACCCAAAGTGGGAATAACTAATATAAATACAACCTTTGTCATTCCTATCCCGTTAGTGTAAAATGCGGCTAGAACGGATAGAAAGTATAGAAGCATTAAACACGCAAAATATAAAAGCTCCATAAAACTAATACAGACTTTTATTTAGTCTTTAGAAGACGATTTACATCTTTAACTATATTTTCTACTTTTGAGTTAAAAAGCCATTGGAGAGGCTGAAGTCTCACTTCTCCGCGTTTAATTGACATCGCCTCGGTGTATTGACAAAGTGGCGGAAGAATCTGTAGAATCAGCCCGTTCAAAAGAACCACCACATCCTCACCAGTTTGCTTAATAAATGTAAAAAAGAACGTTTTAAAGACCATCCACTTGAAATAAATCTTAAATAAACGCAACTCACTTCGACCAAAAGTTTTAAATTAATCAATGATGGGTAAACACTGTCAACAGTCATTTATTTGTACGCTTTACTTAAGAGAATTATAATTTCTTGTATTTCAAAACCCTTTCTTCACATTTGACAAGACGTGTATTAATCACAAATTGTGAATGTGTGGAATGCCAGGCCTCCACCGTGGTTCGGATCCCACGTTAAATTGTAGGTTCTCCATTTCATCTCACAATCACCCTACCATTACACATTAGCGTAAGTGCGTATAACCCGAATTGGTTGTAAGACGCGGTGCTAATAATAATAATAATAATAATAATAAAAATAAAAATAATAATAATAATTGTTTGTAACATTAAGTCATCAAAGTGTTATTCTACATGTAATAAATGAATATCACGCACCAGTAGGCACGTGGATCTAACGCGATGATAGTGATTCTTAATCAATGTACCCACAATTTCCTTCCATAACCAAATTTAGAGTAATCCTACTAAAAGTACTTTCTTATAATTAATTTATTGATGTCATTAAATGAGCATAACTTATTCAAGTAGTAAATTAGAGTCGAAAAATATATTGTATTTCCCCCCTTTATCCCTACGTCTTACTACCAATATGATCTGTCCGCATCCTTAAACTAGTGTAATAAGTAGAAGGAAGATGTAATTTAGAGGAAATGTACTCGAATCTTAATCTACTTAAATGGTCTTAGATTTTAACTACAAAGGTAACGTTTGGATTAAACTCCACGAAACATTTACCATTTGAAGGACGTCTGTGTGTTGCTGAATCACGGACCACGGACAATTTTACCGAATATCCTACTCGAAGTGACTATGTTTTTGTGCAACAACAAAAACATACCGACGCGGCAGAATATATTCGTAGACTAATGTGATTTCATGGAGTTCTTGTCAGTCAATAGCTCTGTTCAACAGCACGTGTCATGTTCTTCCCTCTTAACCGCACCTCTGTCCTGTCCTGTTCCTATTGGTCACTAATCCCACGATCAAGAATGTATTTATTACCTTTTATAGGCATGTTTTAGTGTAGCGTAGCGATCTCCGATAGTATATATTGGCTTGTTATTTGGTTTAAATTTGACTTTAACACTGGCCTTAGATGGCTATGGAGGCCACTATAGATGTGAATATGTCTTATTTGCACTGCACGCACATACTTTAAGAGACTACACACCTATGGTCGTAGTGATGTCTTATTTGCCAATGATATACGTTAATGTTTTCCAAATTCCTGCTAGCTACGTTTATCGCTTCAAATGTGCACTTGGCTAAATAAAGACATCTTTGCCTTAATGGCAGATTGTGTATAATGTTTACTTTATTCTGTTCAGAAGAACTGTCTATTATAGTTTATTCTTGTGTACATTGAAATTTTGCTGTATCATAATCGATGCGTAAATAAAATTATTCTTAGCTAGAAGGTTGGTTTTTCCTTTTTGGGTTAATAAATAATACGTAAAATAAGTGTCCACTTCGGTGATCTAACGCGTTACTCTTCGAGTAGACTAGACTATCGATGATGGGGATATTGAGGTTATAATCTTGGTCGGGTGTACAGAAAGTGGTTTTCCAAAATGGTTCTTCACTCTCCCTCCACGTAAAATCTGGTATACATCCTCTAAATATAACCTTGTTAATACCTAAAACTATTAACATCATTAGTACATAAGCCCGAACAATTAATAAGAAGCGATGAGAAAAAAAAAGTCAGGTATATTTTTATTATTACAACGATTCAATTTTATCAAGAACTGGCTGGTGTACCCGTTTTTTGCACTGGGAACCTATAAAGTAGCTTTGTTATATTTACTGAATAAAATTAATAATAAGAAAAACTAGCTAAATCTTAGATATTTTTAAATATCACTTATTTATTGATTGAAATTGTGTTACAAAACGTGAAATTAATCAAAATAGAGATATAATCTGAGCGTGTTTTAGAATCTGAAATTTCTTTTGAAGATTAAACTATAACTTCTATATACACAATATTTTGAAGTTTTACCTGTTGGTAACAGTGAAAAAACAAACATAGATTGTTTTTAAATTTTAAAACAAATTAAGTTTGCATAGTTATAGTTTACCGTTTATATAAGAAACTATTCACCTTCAATGTTTCTAGCTTATTTGAATCCGCCACATTAAATCTTCGTTTGGTTTTAGTTTGTTTTTCTACTTTTATAGAGAACAATGTCTCAAGACCAATCATAATTCCAGATTTTAGATTTCTAAGATGTTTATAAGTGTTCGAATAACTCATGTAGACAGACAAATGTCAAAACTAAATCAATTTATAATGTTCTACATCCAGCTACAGTCTGTATATAATTCATTATTTTACAATATTAAGATAATGATATTCCTAAAATAAATATATCTGAAAATATATTTTTTTTAAATCTTTGGCCGCTGCAACTAACTGCCCAATTTTAATTCTCTACTAAAAAAAGTAATTTTTTATAATAGTTAGCGAAATTTGTATACTCCTTTTGCTTAAATATAGTTTTTATACTATGAAAATTCATTAACTCTATACATTTTTTGTATCTGTGGTGGTCTTTGCAGCTACATAGTTAAAATATTCTGATTTTCTTTAACATCTAGAAGAGTTTTATTTTGCATTAAATTTTGATATTTAAGCCATCCTTAAACCTAATTTTACAAATTTTAATATAAAATTAACAATTTTTTTACATTTCTAGTAACTAAAATAGTCCAACCACCTTCCTGACAAACATAAAATTTTCTATAACAACAAAAATTGTTTTTTTTTTTAGGTTTAGAAAATTTCCATTCCCCACTGTCGTCCTAATAAATATACACCAATCCTTTATTTTTAAATTATAAATGTTAAGACTCTTTTAGTAATTTAAGTTTGTCCTTATACATGTATGCATATATTCCAATTTTATACCATACTATAGGAGTATTATTCTATTAGTTTGGGCTTTTTTTCTGCTGATGATGCGGATATCGGGGTTTGAATCTTGTGTGGATATCCTAAAGTGTTTCCCCTAATAGTTTTACACATATCCTCCACGTAAATACTAGTATATCTCCTTTATATTATTATTATTATTATTATTAGCACCGCGTCTTACTACCCGTTCGGGTTATACACACTCACGCTAATGTGTAATGGTAGGGTGATTGTGAGATGAAATGAAGGACCTACAGTTTAACTTGGAATCCGAACCACGGTGGAGTTCTGGCATTCCCCACATTCACAAGATGTCTTGTCAGAGGTGAAGGAAGGGTTTGGCAATCAGATAAATCTTTGCCGCGAACGAGGATTGAACCCCGGCCGCCAGCACAGAAGTCTGACACCTTACCCCTAGACCGCCAGGTCACCGTGATGTTCACTAAAACTAAGCCCACTAAATCCAAGTTTAAATAAGACTTAATGTATCTTTTATAGTATCATTACTATTAATTGATTACACATTTAAATTTCTTTGAATAGGCAGGCCTATTCCAAGCTTCAGATTAATATTTTTCTTGATTTTAACGATACCGGTGGTGGTAGTCACCCATTTTTAGACGAAAGGCTAAAACATTAAATAAAAAATTTCAAAAAAGTTCATGTATCATATTCTGAAGTTTCCTTAAATAAGAATGCTAAGATTTTCACGTTTTATGTTTTCTGGTTTGTAAATTTTTCATATTTATCATCACTAGTTCTTAAGGGAATTGGACTCGAGAAAATGACAGTGTTTTTGTAGCTTCTAAAGAAAAACTTTTTTTTTTTACCAAACTAATACATACATGATTTCTCCATTGGAAACATTGAGTTGGATTGCATACACATGTTTAAATAAAAGTTATTGAATATCTGTCATGAACATAGTGGCAGTAAACGAGAAACTATTTAAGTAACGAGAAAAAATTTCCATTAAAAATTAAAATACCTTTTACAGATATTGAAGAATTGTTGATGTCGTCCTGTGAAGAAATTTATACTATGTTCTTGAAGGGGAATTTTTTGTTTTCTTCTATCAAAAAAAGTTTGATAAAAACTATTTATTATTATTTATTATTTAGCACCGCATCTTACTACCCGTTCGGGTTATACGCGTTTAGGTAATAATTATGCTAATGGATTGGGAATTAGGGATGTTGAATAAGAGGAAGTAAACCCGCATTTGCGTGGAGGGAGAGTGGAAAACCATTTAGAAAAAACCTCCCCCAGTTCTCCCGACCGAAATTCGAACCTCGATCTCCCCGTCCTCAGCAGTTGAGCTCAACACGACTAGCGCGTTAGCCAACTACGCCACCGAGGTGGGCGATAAATACAATTTATTTTCCTCGAAGACTCTTCCACCCTATGAATCTAACTCAAAATATAGTGGAAGGGTAACGTTAATATATCTGAGATGCACATTCCAATATTTCCTCAAGCACGTAAATATATTCCAAATGCTAGTATTTTTACTTGGTTTTCGAGTTAACTTAATTAGTGGTCAAGTGGTCAAGGGTGTTGGGCTTACAAATGTATTCATTATAAATAAACGCTAAATCTAAGACACTTTGGTTATAGTTAATGAGAATGAAAAGAATCGGATTTCTGGATTTTTAAGCAAAGCGCACCGGTAGCAAAGTGGTTCAAGAAGTTAGGGCCTCAATCTAGTTTTTAAAAAATACTGCTATAGTGTACGTCTTCAGGCATCTCTAAATTCCTTTGCAAAGTTTTTTGGTCTTAAAGTTACATTGCTACCAAACAAATATACTGTACATAAAAGAGATTTGATGATTTATTTTGCTTCTCTGGAATCAAACTTTTTAATGGGAGAATACATCAATTTGTAAAAATATTTAATATGTAAATGTAAGATCAATTTAAATTAACATTTTGAACGTTACCTATGTTTGAGTTTTATTCTTTTGAATAAACATGATTTGATTACTAATATGAATACAAAATAACCAACACTAAAGATAGTTTCTCTTTTGATTTTAGATTGAAATATATTATATAATTACTCTTTGGGTTGCAGTTAATTGGGCGATATAGTATGACAGTAATATATGAACTATATATTCAATAGGATAATACAACAATAAAGAATTATTGATATTAAAAAAATGAAAAACATCGATTTTATTGAATTTTAAATGAAAATATATAGTCTGTGTGTTGACCGGACGTCGACGATATATACATGTGAGATTTCAGAGCAGTCAGTTTAGTGATTTTTGAGTTAAAGAGGAACATACAGAGACACGCTCATTTTTAAATATATAATAGATTATTCATTTAGAGACTTACTAAGAAATCAAATTAAAAATACCAAACGTTAATATAAATAAGAATAGTCGTACTCCAAGAATGAAGCCATTAATAATGCTACTATTTCTTATAAAACAAAATAATCGTATGTACTTCAAGAACTTATTCTATCGTACGTGGGAACAAAAAACCCCAACTATTTCTTACTTTTTTTTAAGAGAAGAAGCAAAGGTAATAGAAAAATAAAACTCTTAAATGAAATCATTCAAGAACTTGTGTACCCTGAATGAGATCCTTTTCGTTTTCTTCCCACGGGTTGAATGTGTCCCGGAGTTCCTCCAATCACCTGGTATTGAACCGGCAAAGACTTCATGAAACGTTTCCACTTTCTGTCTCCCACTCAGTATTCAACCCTCGGAAAACTTCCAACGAGATAAGATTTCTAAAATGTTGACATTTTAACCCCACCTTCTCAATGGACAGGAAACGGAATGTTCGACCTTGAACTGGGATCCTAAAATGTACGCTCAATATAGTCCAGATCTCTCTTAATACCCGTTATATATGAATATATATATACCCATTATATATGAATATATATACCCATTATATATGTATATATACCCATTATATATGTATATATACCCATTATATTTGTATATCTATATATACCCATTATATATGTATATATACCCATTATATATGTATATATATCCATTATATATGTATATATATATATATACCCATTATATATGTATATATATACCCATTATATATGTATATATATACCCATTATATATGTATATATACCCATTATATGTGTATATATACCCATTATATATGTGTATATATACCCATTATATGTATATATATACCCATTATGTATATACACACATTATATATGTATATATCTATATATAGTGTGTGTGTTTTTTCCCTATTTTTTTTCTCTGTCGCGTTCAGCTCCAAGATTATAAATGACTTAATCTAAGTCATAATATGGATAAAGGACAAATTAATCATAATACATTTACCCAAATTATTGTAGAGAGAGGATGACCAAAAGCACACACACTTATGTATACCATGATTTTGGTATAAATAACAGTAGAGAGAATCCAAACATATTTCTTTGCGCTAAACATTGATAGTATTCCTTATATTATGTGGTTATTTGGATAAGTATTGATAATATCTATCAAAAGGTAATATCTGTAGATGACATGATTTTATGTATTAAGATATTAACATTGTTTTATTAACTTTAGTAACCAACTTCTACTGTTCTTCCTACCAAAATCATACTACATATTTAGAAGATTTGATTATTTACCGGTTGTACCTATAGTCGGATTTTGCTAGGAAGAACAGTATCTGATGGTTACTAAAGCTACTAAAACAATCTTAATATATCTATACGTTAAGTCATACTATTTGCTGCTGTCGCTTTTTATATATATTATTAACAACTATAAAATAACACATGATATAGTAAAATATTATTATCAAGTTTGACCGAAAAGAATCAATTTTCTAAACTATCCTTCTAACCAAAATAAGACTAATTTATAGGTACTGTTTCCAACTTGATTACTTGACATTTCATCTGTTTCTCTGTAACGATTTTTTTTTCACAATGACTGTTGAATATGTAGGGCCAATTTTAACGGAATTTAGCATTGAAATTCTTTGAATCAAGACCGAACGTGTGTACATGGTTTATAGATCTGGTTATCCGTTTCAAAATTGATAGCCACTCAAAAAGTTTATTTTTTAATAATTCATCTCAAGTAATTTGAATTTACAATGATAAGAAATCGATACCTAGGGCATTTAAAAAAAATTACATATATTTTGAAACAGACATAATAAACCATATTAACAACGGTTATGTTTTAAGATTGTTATAAGGAAAATAACATGACATATTTCCTAACATGATGCTCTTATCATGTTTTGAAGTATAATATCCACGAAGCTAATATTTATGTTCGAATGACATAATATAAAGTATATGGAAGACGAATACACAGTAGTTTTAGATGAGGTGGAAATAAATTTGGCGTAGAAAGATCGTAAGGTCACAATGATATATTATATGTGTAAATGCCATCTGTTTCCCCCCTCCCCCCAAAAAATTCATCTGAGATCCAAACCTTGACCACTCTTCCACCAATAATAAGATATATTTCAAGACTGACTCCTTAAATTACAAGACCACCTTAAAGTTCATGATGTCAAAGTTCGACTCCGTTTAATAAGTGTTAAGTCAGTTCAATAATAGTTCTAAGTGACCTTGGCTTGATCCTAAATGAAGATACCTTCAGAGAGACAAATATGTATTTATTTCTCCCTTCTTGTACACGCATAGTAATAAAATTATATATATATATATATATATATATATTATATCCCCATCTATCACTACCCCTTAGATTATGTGGACACGCTTTTGCGTGGAAAGGGAGTAGAAAACCATTTAAGAAAATAACACATCAATACAGCAAACCGGGGTTCGAATTTTGATCTCTCTGTTATAATCAATAATAATAATATTTAGCACCGCGTCTTACTACCCATTCGGGTTATACGCTTTAAGTACTAATTACTCTAATGGATTGGGAATTGGGAAGGTTGAATTAGAGGAAGTGAACCCGCTTTTGCGTGGAAAACCATTTAGGAAAAACCACCCTCAGTTCACCCGACCGAGATTCGAACCTCGATCTCCCCGTCCTCAGCAGTCGAGCTCAACACGACAAGCGCGTTAGCCAACTATGCCACCGAGGCGGGTCTCTCTTATAATCAATCTAATAATTTGCGATAGTGATTTCTAAGCTCATGTGACCACATATGCGAGTACAAATATAGTAAGATTTAAATCCTTAGAATGATATGTAATCCAGCTCTAATAAGTTGGGTATTCCGATTCCTGAGCTCAACCGATAACTTGTCTGCTTGGTGAGCTAAGGGTCCCAGGTTCAACTCAAAGTATGTATGAAAAATGTTTTACTGGTGAAATGTGAGTATTCCATTTCACAGTGGTGGTGAATTTATATCCAGGCACTGGGTGTGGTGCGTGTTCTAGAATTAAGCTATTTTATAATTCATGTCCTGGCATAATCATTCTGTTCACAAAGTGCAAGTTAATACCTCAAATAATAATAATAATAACATAATATTATAATGTGGTCGTAGGTGCAAATATTGTGTTGGACTAGACTGCCGATGACGGAGATAGTGAGGTTAGAATCTCATTCGGGTGTACTGAAGGTGGTTTTCCACTTTCCTTCCACGAGAATTCGGGTACATTTTATCTAAATATAACATTCCCACTCTAAAATGGTTAGCCTAATTAGTACATAGGCGTATAGCCCAAACGGGTAGTAAGACGCTGTGATAAAAAAAACTATATTAAAAACCAGTTGTTTGTCTTGTGGATGAATAAAGTGGTGTTCACCAATTGTTTAAACTTAATGATATTATAATAACACCTACAATTAATTACCGAGGTAGGATTCGTAGTATAAGAACAGTGCTTCTTTGATTTATTTAGTATACCTACTTATTTAGCTAACCTAGAACGCATTTGTTTCAAAATGAAGAGACGCCCAGACTGGCAAGAGTTGGCCTGAACTATGATATTGAAGGGGTGGGAATAGATTGCTCCAGCCACGCCCTTGTAAGGAATGGCGGGATTTGACAACACCATATGTTGCTCAGCGTAACAAGACAGGGGACCATCAATAACAGAAACATCCAGATCCGCTAAACCAGGTACACCCCGTCGCTGAAGAATCCAGCTACCTGAAATCTGTCAACTGATTGATTTATTCGCCAAGTTTGTTATGGGCCACGTTAGTTAGAGCGTGATTTAATTGCCAGAGTACTATATTATGAATTTACAGTGATGTGGAGTTCGAGGTTTGAATTCCGGCTTAGTTTACCGAACGTGTTTTTCTATAAACTGCTTTACATTATTTCCTAACAAAAGCAGGTAGTCTACTTTTATTCTAAAAACTCAACCTTCATCATACTTTATATAGTAGTGTGATTAAAATGCGTTTATCTTAAACGGGAAACGTGATGGTAAAGAGTTTATCATTTTTTTGAATGTTTGTTTGTCTGTCCAATTGTTTGTTTCCAGAAAACTCAAAAAGTATTTATTGGATAAAGATGGGACTTCTTTTGTCGCACGTTTTTTTTTTAAGAGAGCCATGGTATTCTATATGCCATCACATTAGCTCATCACAAAGCTAATTAAAATAGAATTAAGTTGATGTATTTAAGGAAAATGTCGTTGCCACTAGTGTTGATGTTACATAAGATGGTTCGTGATATGAGCTGGTGTGTGGAGTGAGATATGAGGGGGAGTCCGTATCTATTCATGAATTTTTTTTAGCATATATTAAAATAGTTTCTTTTTTCATTTATTAGAGGTATTTAACATGAACTTTATCAACCGAATGATTACTACAGCGTACGAAGTATTCGATAACTTAAATCTCGAACACATACGACACCCATGACCAGGCCGTTAATTCATCACTAGAAAGAGTAAACCCAAATTACATCAATGATATATTTTTTGGCCATGCCAGGAATTAAAACCCGGGACACTTAACTTAGTATACAGCCACAATACAGACTGATCTATGTTGTCGAACTAACATACTGCTTTCTAAGTACCACTCCTTTCTAGCATTTAAAGATTTTGAATGTGTTATAATGTATTGTTTAATGCTAGTGAAGCTGCGGGTAGATGCTAGTTTAGAATTAAAACACTCATTGATTGATACCGTTAGTCGAATAAAAAACAAATTTGTTTATCTGCAAATCTTTAAAATTGTTCTCCTTTCAAGGAAAAATACCTTGGTACCAGCCGGGAATCAAACCCAATACCCATAGGTCAGTATCCAGAGGGTCCAACCACTGTAACAATAGGCCTATTATGTGATTACTATACCTTTATACATTTTTTATATCTTATTTCTGATTCTTTTTATTTAACATAAGTATGGCTAAGAAATATTATCATATTTGAATTAAATTTTTATATTTATCTCCTAAACATCTAAACACTTTCTTTAATTCCTTCGTAGCACACGCCTGTTTTTTTTATTTAATATAATTTCATAGCTAAAAGTTATCGATAAGTTGATCATCTCTAAAAATCAGTTCAAGTAGAACAGGGTTATCGATTTACGGAAAGCGTCAAGTTACGAGGTAGGAAAGAGTGGGGGAAGATAGCGTTCAGAAATCTAGAGCAGTGCATATTAAACAGATGCGCCTCAAATCTCTATGGGTCTGTCACTATCGCTTCCGGCAAATAAACAAACGAGATTTATAAGATGCTTGAGAAATATTGGTGAAAGAGAGGGAGAAATAAATCTGAAAGAGATAAACATATAAGAGGAAAGGATTCGCCATCCAGACCCGAGAAACTTTTGAAAAAAAAAGAAGGAAGATCTGCGGTTGGAGTTCCGTTGGAATGTCAAGATTTTTGACAGGAAATTAAAGTAGAGAACGAGAAGGATAATTGATGATGACGTATGATATAGCTTTAAATCTCACGGGTAGGTATAAAAAGATCGGTATGGATATCATTACTTCTTTCAACTGACAAAGAAAGTAAAAGTAAAAACTAATTTACGCTTTTTTCAATAAGAGATCAAAATTTTAAATTTAAATACTGAGATTATATTGTATTTTGTGGTCGCCTCCAATTTCTGGTACTTAATATTAATATTGAGGAATTTAATTTCTGACACCAGTATTTCCCAAATACGAATCATTTTGGGAAAAATTGTTTGGAACAAAAGTTTTTTGTTTTGAAAAAGGAAAGAAAACAGCAAAAGATATTTTTGGTTTGGTAGACGTTTTCATGAATATTATAATTTTTGTTACGGCATTTTATTCTATACACAAAAAACTTTTTGCGAAACATTTTTTTTTGACATCAATTTTTGAAGGTATTTTAAATTATAATATTTTAAAGTAGTTTTTATTGTATACATTTTTATGACTTCAAAAGTATTTCGTTGTAAATAGGTTGTTTTAATTATTTTCTATAGTAATTCTATTAACAATTTTGCATTTAACTTAATTAAGAATAACATGAAGTAATAAAACATCATTGAATAAAAATTGTCATTTTAATTACAGTTAAAATATCTTTAAGGAATATATGTTAAATAAAAAAGGCACACGCTTTTGGTTTTTTGTGTAGAATTAAAAATTGTTAAAACAAATTAATAGTTTTAATATTTTAAAAACATACAAAGTTGACCCTGAAATAATCTTGAAGACTTCGACCATATAAAAAAAAGCATGTGTTTTTCTCTTTACCCCTAAAAAACGAAACATCAATTATTATTCGAAAGATTTTTTTCTAAAATGATGCTTTTTTTAAATATAAATGTTGCTGTCCCAACTTAAATCCCTCACCAGATATATATATATGTATATATTTAGGTAAAATAAGATAGTGTTTATTAAAGTTGTACTGAACAATCCTTGGGATTTGGACCTAGAATAAAGTTGAATACAGACGAGTCTTCACTCGGATACGAGTATTATTTTTAAATTCTGAATCGTGACATCCCCTGGTACACAATTACTTATCCATATAATATCTATTTTTTATATTTAACTTAGAGTTTTAATATTGAGTTTATTAATATTATTAACAATAATACCCACACCGATGATCACGTGCTCTGATGCATCATGATCTGCATAGACCGAATTAATGGGGACAAGGAAGGTCCAAGTTCAAAACTTGGCATGAGTTTCCACATGTGATTAGTAACTTTGTGTTTCCAATTCATATACACCCTATTGAAAATGTTTCTACTCTAGAAGACTTTCTTCCTGTTTTTTTCAGCTGTTAATAGAGCCTGTGCTAACAAAATATGTTTTTTTTAATAAACTCAATGAAACGATCAATGTAAATATTACTCGTCGGTAAACATGTTAATTAGTGTGTCATTGTCGTTTTTATCAAGTTTGGGTAGTTTGGGGGTTCTAATCTCAGTAAGGTGACCTTTTTTCTTCTTCTTCTTGAATTGCTTATCACTTCTCAAAGAAAATTCTGATTCATCCCATATAAAATTCTACCTTCCTCACACCTAGGTGACCTGGTGGTTTAGGGGTAAGGTGTCGGACTTCTGTGCTGGGGTTCGGGGTTCAATCCTTGGTCTCAGCACAGAATTATCTGATTAACAAACATTTCCTTCACCTCTGAAAAGGGATCTTGTGAATGTGGGGAATGCCAGGCCTCCACCGTGGTTCGGATTCCTCGTTAAATTGTAGGTCCTCCATTTCATCTTACAATCACCCTACCATTACATATTTCCGTAATGCGTATAACCCGATCGGGTAGTAAGACGCGGTGCTAATAATAATAATTCGTTAATAGACTATAAAATATAATTGGAACTTGTACCCAATATTAAGATACGGTGTATGTAAAATAAAAATAACTAGAAATAAATACGGGTAATATGTATCCATTCATTCGGTCATTTGTTTAAATATCCATTTTAGAGATGAGGTAAAACTAATAAATATTAGAAAAAAAAAGGTAGTTTTGTTCTTTTAAAAGGTGGGAAGGGTGGATTGAAGAAAGAAGAGAACATCGAAAAACAAATAAAAATAAAGATTTTTATTTGTGCAGAATGTGATGTTGAATTTCTTTTAGAAGAAGTTTTGTTGGGGAGGGGGGAGTAGAGAAAAGGACTTCGATGGGTCACGTATTTTAATGGTTACTATTACGACGGCGAGTGACTTAGCGACACTGGCTTAAAGCGGGGTGAGAGGGGTTGATGGTAGTGTAGGGGAGGGAGGAGAGCACTTCTGTTGGAAGGTTATAGGGGTGAAGGGGAGCAATTACATTGAGAAGCGATCCATTTCTCCCCTTTTACCTCTCTGGCTCACACCCATGTGCTAAGAGAGATGGCTTGTAACCATTAGGAGAGGGGGGTTAGGAAGGAGAGAGGGGTGGAATCTATTAGATTAACTGCCATGTTGTTCCGCGCGCCTCACTCGACTTTACTGTTTAACGTGAGGGGATTGGTTTGTTTACCTCTTGGCACGCATTTTTTGGGGGTGTACGAACGCCACCAGGCGAAAGAGTTTTATGATTGGCGTCGACATTTCATGCCTTCCTTTGTCCTACAACTCGTTTTGGACTATTCATAGCTAATTACTTTAATGGGGAAGGAATCAGGAGGATAAAATTTAGAGAAAGTTTACTCTCATTCAAGTGGAAGTAAAAAGGGGAATCATTTCGTAAAACAATATCCACAAAAAATTCATTTTGGAATTTTAAGCCCGAGCAAATTATTCACCATCAACCCTAAATACATTAGGCTACATCTAGTCCACGTACCCCATCAGTGTATGATCCACCCCCCTCTTTTTAACGAAACCATCAAGTGGCGTTGGGCAAGAAGGCAAAGTCGTTGGACTAACTTTGAACTTAATGTTAGGTGTCAAAATAACCGCACGAAACCTTTCATTCCATATTTTTGAGGGTATAATTTATTTGAAGCTTCAATCTTAATTTTCACACTTTAAAACAAGTATTTTTAATTAGTACCTTTTATGTCACGTCTATTGATGACTTAGACCAAATTTAAAGGATGGTTTATAAGGAAGGTTGATTAGCGTAGAGATAAGGTGCAGAAGGCTGAAGTGATATAATGAAACCAGCCTAGATTACTGCCTCAGACTTCCAATCGTCGGCTATACAAATCCCTTACGAGACTAACGCGTCAAAACCCATTACCAACAATTACGAGTGTAGATTTAGTTAACAAACAAAATCTACACGATATATATAAGAAAAAATCGGCACTTCCTTGCCCTTGATTAACAATTCACTCGTTAAACAAACGGACAAACAATCGAAAAATGTTACAGGTCCAATAACAAACAAACGGAAGAGGCCTTTGTTTTGTTTGATAAGTTCTGTCTGCTTTAGGCCCGGAAACAATCAATATGTGTTTTATTGTGTTTGTATTTACATAAGCTGTATGCTTAGAGCAGTGGGACAAATATACCTGATTTGACACAAGCACCTTCAATAGGTTTCAAAACAAATGGGAATCATTTATAAACCTTATTTAAAAGACAGGAAAGGCTTTGGTTTTAAAGACCGTGTCATAGTCCTTTGATGGAGTTTAAACTTTTGAGGGAGGGTATATTGTGATTTAATATTATTTCACCTTCGAATTTCATCATCTTTTCTTAGATTTGTTTAGTGTTATGCATTTATTGCTCGATCAAAAATGTGAAATAATAAAATAAATATAAATAGTCGGATTCCATTAGGAAAATATTTTTTGAGAGTTTTTGAAATTACTAAAACAAATTTAATTTTACTATACACAAAGTCATGTGATATGCAGCTGCCAATTTCCATATATAATATTAATCCCAATAGAACTTAAGTACTAAATTTTATTTAAATCTTTATCATTTTCAATGGTGACCATAATACTAAACATACCTTTTTATTTTACAAACGGTACTTCCAACCAGAAGCTCACAGCAACATCCTGTATTTTTTTAATACTTGTATACATGCATGCCTAATCACACCGTTCCCTTACGGGGTAGGCAATAAATACTCTTCCCACCACCCATATATTTAAATCATTGCAATAGAGAAGAAGAATCTATCAACCAGGACATTGTTATTCAACCTTTTTTGTTCGCATACCCTCAGATATAACTTATCTTCAACTTTATACTCCAAAAGTTGTTCGTGTATAATACAAGTTATGCATTTTTGTAATCTACATCTAAAGTAAATTATAGCCAAAATAATTTACTAAATTACATGGTTTGGATATTAATTAAATATGTGTATGTATATATATACTTTTAAATTTCACGTACTCTATAAAAGTCATTGCACTCTCCCATAGTACGACTAACACGAATTGAAAATCACTTAGATTTTTAGATCATGTTTTAAGTATACGATGAGATGTTAGATGAATGAAACTATGCGGAGGTGATTCTCAAAAGATAAGACAGATGCTTATCAGTACCTAAGTCAATTTCCAGTATAATTTTTCCTATGTTTTATGTTTAGAAAACACTTGTTTGGTTGAATATGAGGGTGCAAACTGTACCATATCTTGTAAGGCATGATTTACTAAGTTTGTAAATGTTGATTATGGCAGGGTTTTTATCAAAATAATGGTTGTGTTGTGTTGTGTTTAAAACAGCCTTCTCAACAACGCAACAGATTACAATTATTTCTTCCACGGGCCGAATTGAACACACTGGCAAGCCATATTCAGCCCGTGGGCCATAGTTTGACCATCACTGTTCTAGATATTTTCAAGGGTATAAAAACCTCACTACACAAGACTGGGATTAAAGCCTTGAACTCCCCATTACAGGTTAGATATGTTAACTGAGAATGACTTCTTTATCCATGCACTAGCTTATGAAAGTCCTCGTCACTGACAAAATGTTCTCGTTGAGGCTGAATATTTATCTGAGTGTCAGCTGGTGAAGGTCCCCGTCACCAGCAAGGTGTGCTAGTTGAGGCTGAATCTTTATTCGTGTGTCAGCTGGTACAAAAGTCTCCGCCACCAGGAAGGTGTGCTAGTTTAGGATGAATCTTTATCCGTGTGTCAGCTGGTACACAAGTCTCCGTCACCAGGAAGAGGTGCTAGTTGAGGATGAATCTTTATTTGTGTGTCAGCTGGTACAAGTCTCCGCCACCAGCAAGGGATGCTAAGTGAGACTGACTCTTTATCCGTATGTCAGCTGGTGAAGGTCCCCGTCACCAGCAGGGAGTGCTAGTTGAGGCTGAATCTTTATCTGTGTGTCAGCTGGTACACAAGTCTCAGTCACCAGGAAGGTGTGCTAGTTGAGGCTGAATCTTTATCTGTGTGTCAGCTGGTACACAAGTCTCAGTCACCAGGAAGGGGTGCTAGTTGAGGATGAATCTTTATTCATGTGTCAGCTGGTACAAGTTCCCTTAACCAGCAAGGGGTGCTAGTTGAGGTTGAATCTTTATCAATGTGTCAGCTGGTACAAGTTCCCTTAACCAGCAAGGGGTGTTAAGTGAGACTGACTCTTTATCCGTATGTCAGCTGGTGAAGGTCCCCGTCACCAGCAGGGTGTGCTAGTTGAGGCTGAATCTTTATCTGTATGTCAGCTGGTACAAGTCCCCGTAACCAGCAAGGTGTGCTAAACGAGACTGAATCTTTATCTGTATGTCAGCTGGTACAAGTCCTCGGCACCAGTAAGGTGAGCTAAATGAAACTGAATCCTTTATCCATGTGATAACCGGTGCAAGTTGTAAGAGTATTAAAAGTGCAATTTTTAAACACATAAACAACACAAAAATATTATCACTTAAAAAACCAACTTTATCTTGGGTTGTATCCCTAAAATTACACACCACTTTATCTAATTATTTACCGATTAGATATGGAAAGTCTCATTTTCATTGAATGAACCTTATATTACAACTTCAACAATTGATATATCTAGTTTTTATTTATTCAAGTCGTGGGATTTAGTGCTGTCCCTTTTGTTCTACATTATCAACATCTATACACTAGTACTAATTATATAGAAATATGTTATCAATGTTGACTCTAAATAAACAGATACATTTATATTTTATAAAAATTTTCCTTATTCCAAATTTATAGAATAGATGAACGCAGCTAAAAATATTAAATATCTTCACCAGTACCAAACTGAGCTGAGCCAAGCTTTCAGTACCATTAGACATCATAGTAATACAACTTTTTTTTATCTCAACAGATTTAATAAAAATCTTACATAAAGATGTATAAACAAAATAACATACTTCTAACCCGATTCAAAAATCGAAAATAATAAAAACATAGCAATAAATGAAGAGAAAAACATATGAAGTTTTAATCAAATGGAAAAGTTTTCACATTTTTTACTATCGCTTCCAAAATGTGATCGAGCACGAAAACAGGAAGGCTGTAAAAGTGAATCACTTTTCAATTAAAAGATCCCTCACGCTTCTACTAACCTTCTTGAAACATGGAGTTAAGCTTAGTTTTATTATGCTTGACTTCAATAAGCCAGATTGTTTCTCCCGCCACCCTCCATTCCAAAAAACCTTGGCCAGCCCTGATTAGTTTCAGATCAATGAGTTTTAAAATAGTTATATATTGGTTTTATTTAAACATGAGAAACCAACGTTTTATGTACTAATCATGACGTTTGTACTATAATTTGTAAATCTACAAAGTGTATCTAATTAATAGTGTTTCTAAAAAAAGTCAAAGGCGTCAACTTTTATTGAAGACATACCTACCAAATACTCGCCGTCTGTTAGTGAAGATGGTGCCAACTGCTGTGTAAATAGGGTGTACTGTGGTCAGCACATAAAATCTTCCGACCATAAATCTCATGTTTCTAGATTGGAGCCGCTACTTTTTCACTAATGCAGATCCTCCAATTTCTCACGAGGCTAAGTCTACTCCGTTTCAGACCAATTGTTTTACAGAAAATCTGGAAGCACCGGTGATCAAACCCAATATCCTTGGATCCCCAGGAACTTATACCTCTAAACCACAGATTACGTCAATAGTATTTGAATGAGTTATAAAGTATGATTACCCCATATCTAACATTTTCTGGATTAGTAGTAATCTCAAACTATTTTAATATGTAAATTTCTCTTATTGATAACATTTGCGGCTGCAAATCATAATCACACCATTCCCCCTCTAATTATTATCTCTATTAATGATAAACAAAATGTCAAACCACGTGCCTTTTTCCTAATATCTCTGTAACCGCTTAATTTATTGCTATGCAGTTTCCTTTATAATATGTAGATTTATACGGAGTAGGTTTTAGGATATTGATCAAACACATTAACTCAATAAAATTGGAGTTTTTAAAAGATTTTATATTAAAACGCGTGATCAATAATAGATTATTCTATTGAGTGTATAATTCATTAATTTTCTATGTAAGTGGTTTACCATATCTAAAGAGTTTATTTCAGCTATTATTTAAAAGCAACTCAAAAGATAGATCGTATTTTAGTTGTTTTTGTTGTAGTTTTGAATTCACAGATTGTTATAAAGGAATGTGTGTACTAATATAATCGCTCATAACTAGAGAACTAGATTTGAAAGGGGTACTTTTTAAATTATGTCGAATTACTATAAAAAGGTTAAGCTATTCAAACACTATACATGCATTCAAGGAAAGAAGTAGTAACGTTAAAGGCAGTACAAGTGTTTTATATACACTGTGAATTTAAAAACAAACAAACAATGACTACCACAAGTGTTGTCAGGGAAAAATCAGACCCGGGAATATACATTCGATAATTGGCTCAGAGATTAGGGATTCAAACACCGAACCATAATTTCATGCAAGTACAACTAAACATAAGGTACACGGGCTATACAAACTTTTGAATAGATCGTCTCAGTGCATGCGGAAAATTCTATCCAAATAGCTATGTTGATAGGTATTAAGTCAATCCCAAATACTGTAGACGGAATCTCAATGATGAAGGACGCTCCGCAACTCTAAAAGGCCCGGGCACACAGAATGCGGGCTGCGAACTTTGCCTGCAGCGGGCTGGACGCCAAACAGTGTTTCATAATATTGCATCATCTTCGTCAAACACACACCGGTCTGCGGTAACGATCCCATCAAGGACATAACAGGCAGCAATCAGTTGAGTTTCGAGTCTGTTGCCCACCTTGTGTATTGCTGTTGAAATGAACCCATAAGGACCGATTGAAGAGGTGGAAAAAATACCCATTTTTATATGACCGAGGACATGTTGACTAAAAAAACGACGACAAGAAGAGAGAAAAGTTGTAGAAGATAGGATGTACATAGAACTTAGACGATAAGTGCTATGAAGATTTTAATTTATTAAATTTTTAATTTTCACAACTACTTATTAATTATCATTCTATGTAATTGTTATACAAAATAATTACTAATAGTGTAATTAATATAACAAGTATAAGTAAATTTTAATTTAGACTGTATAGGATTATTAAAGGTGCAATGCTTTGTCAGTTTATCAAAAAGTAATCACTTTGGTCAATTCGATTTTTTTATATTGTTTCATTATTGCTTACAACTAGTTCAAGTGTCTTTCAAATTTTGATGAAATACTTCAAAAAGTATTGGCGAATTTCCAGGGCAGCGTTGTTTGCTCTGCGGTTAGTTGGTTTTTAAGAAGTAAAACACGTGTTTGTTCGTCAGCGGTCCTATAGCAATTATTTATAATAATGTAACTATGTAGACAGAAACAGGCTTGGACAATGAACACCGCTGTGTCGATGTCAGTTTCTGTGCGTCTATGAGAGATACGCCATTTTTGAACTAATTTACCAAACCCGTTTTCCACAATTCGTCGAGCTCTTGAGAGTCGTCGGTTGAATTGCTTTTTATATGGGTAGCTATGAGCAGCAGTATTGAGAAAGAGGCGCATTAAATATGTGTGTAATACAAACCCTTCATCACCAACTAACACGTGAGGGACTAGTAGGTTCGTCCTTGGTAGAGGCTTTGCAGGCAGAATTGTTTTTCTAAGTAGGAAATTACGGTAAAAGTATGAGTTTTAAAAAATACTGTGGTCACTCAGCCCCACGTAGCTGCCAATATCGCCAACTAGAAATTTTTATAAGGGGTCAACTATAGCCAGAAGAACTGCGGGAAAATAAATGTTTATAGCAGAAGTAATTTTAGCCGCTGTTGGGTAGTCATTTAAATTTACATGTTTCCCGTCGATGCTCCCTACACATTTGGGGAAGTTCCATATTTCTGGAAATCCTGTCTCAGCTTGTTTCCACGTTTCGACGGTTGGCATAGGTAGGTATAAGGGATGCAGAACATTCCAAATTTCTTTGAAAACTTCCGTTTTAATTTTTGAAACATTTGACAGCCCAACTTGAAAGGAAAAAGCAATAGATTGGCGGGAATCACTGGTAGCCAAATAGCTGAAAAAAGAAAAAAAAATGTATATATCACAAGTGACAAAACATTTGTTTATTTAACATTATATTAGAAATATCATAAACAAATGTGAAGAAAAATGAATTTATTTAAATTTTAGTATTTCTGTAATTTTGTATTTCTTTATAAATTAAATGAATCCACTTATGCATTGTTTCAAGAAACTCAGTAAAAAATATGTGGAGAAATCTGAGCGATTGCTACATCAAATATAAAAAGTTGGAATAAGGAAGTACGGGCTCAGCTGCTTGTACGAAATACAAAAAATGGCCGTGTAGCAGCCACCTGCAGTTTCTGGATGGTTCATTGGCAAAGCCTTCAACTAACTCAAATGTTCCATCCCAAAACCCAACAACCAAGGCTATGGGAGCTTCCTCGAAAATTATTATTCTGCGCCTTAAGAGAATACCGTTCATGTGACTCAAGAACACCAATCACCCTCCTCACAGATGCCACCACCCCTAAAAAGGAAGAAAATATCTAAAGAGTAGAGTGATTACATTAAACAACTAATAAACTATTTTGATACTAAAAACACCTCAATACGTCAACCTGACGGAATAGATCATATTTTCATGAGACACTCTGCAACATTTAAACGTTTTTCAACCAGGAGACATGTCAAACTGAAAAATAGATCTCGCTAAGGCTGAACTGGAAGAAATGGATGAAAATTACTCATATTCTTCAAGTACTTCTCGTCAGATTTCACTGGGCCCATATAATAGAAATTAATCTGATTGCAGCAGCAATTATTACATTTCAATGATTTGTGGATTCTCACAAGGTCAAAGCACTTCTACGGATACAGAGCAAACTGTGTATACGGAACTTCTTCAACCACAGCAAGCTGATCCTCCTGCATCACTTATGACCGGAAATCAATACACCACAAGAGACATATACGAAGAGTGAGCTAATATTTTTGCTCAGCAATAAATCGGAAATTATTTTATTTTACGTCAATTTTGTTAGCTTGCTAATCTAAGTATTCAATTTTGTGATATAAAAACATTGTTTTTTAGATTGTAATTTTTATCATTTGCAATTTACAATAAATTTTGTTCTTAAAGTATATTCCAATTATGTTCAATAGCTTACCTTAAACAAATTGCCAGCCTTTCTCTTGCAGGAATAGTCCTCCAATAATTTGTGAATTTATTTATAGTCGGTTACAGTGGAATATATATCATTTCGAAGCATTCACGAGACATTCAAAAGTAAATAAAGAATCTATTCTCAAAACTATATAACTCTCGACATAATCTGTAATATTCACTTAATTGTTCTCTTTGCAAATTTATTTAGGGAACCTACTTCCACTTCTTGGTCTTTCTCATAAGAACAAATAAGGCTAACATTTCCTCTTCATCAGAAGAACACCACATATTTGTGTATGTTTCTCTTCTGCTGACAAAAAGAAAGTGGCATTTCTGGCTGCCCGCACGCCCTACCATGCCGCAATATGTGTGACATCTCCAGCCCACCTTGGGTTTCACGAAGTTCTGCCCGTAACTGCAGACCTCATTCTGTGTGTTTGGGATTTAAAGGCTGCTATCAAGGGAAGTTAAGTATTAACTTTAGCAATGAGGGGAAACGATTTCAGTTGGTAGTATTGAAGGTGTTATGCATATTGCTGTACATCTAGGAAATGTAAAATATGTGTAATTTACAACAAACAATGTAAATGACGTCAATAACAAACAACCCATGCGACACACTTCATTAAAATTGTGCTCTGAAAATTCCTTTGTGAAGACGCTTACTACAACATGGAAAATTAAGAATTTACAGTTCAGAAAGAAAGTTGTTTCTGTTGAGGAACCCCTTAGAGAAGTGACGGTGTTTTATTCAACCAGGTATTTACTGTATACCTGAATAACATAGTGTGTTATTATTTGAGAATGTGGTTCCATGTCATCAAAGGTACAAATTAATTTGAGAATGTACGTACCATGAACGATGTAACCCAAGCAAATATACTAATTAGTTAGCAAAGCTCTGGGAATCTAGCTATAGGATGACTCACATTGGAGAAGTACTTTATATAAAGCCACTTTTCGTCTCTCTTCTTACTCACTGAGATATTTGCTCTCCATCATATTAATATGTTTCACGTAACATATCCTCTAACACTTTGGAACATCTTGTATGATATTATTGAACATATAATCAGAACATATCAAATGGTAGAAGCTTTGAACTTCAATTAAGATAGTTTTAATGCAGGCTATACCGAACCAACAAAATTGTAAGGTCTCTCTTAGAAAAGACCGTAGAGGACTTGAGTCTTCAACTCAATAATTTGTTTGGATTTAAATGCTACAGATACTAACTAAGATATATGAAATAACGACTGATAAATTATTTTACACATTTTGAATATAATAAGCTTCTAATGAACACAGAAAAACTTGCCGTAGACAGAAAAATAATATAGAGTAAAATTCTGAAAATTTAAAAATGATGCCTGGAAACGGGAATCACACCCTGGACCTTCGATTTGATTCCCATGTCCAGGTGTCATTTTTCAATTTTCTCAATATGATATTTAGATGGAGTAATCCTCACTAAAATGCATAAATATTAGCTTTGGCTATTAGATTCAATAATATAGAGTATTCAAGATCCTGTAAGGAAAGTGTTCTTTTATGATACGACCATAGGTTAAATAAATACTTTTATAACACAGCCCAACAACAACAGACAAATATTTGGTTCTTTAAAAAGTTCAAGCTATTCTTGGGTATATTTTCCCACTGATTCCAAAAATGGCATCAGTTTTCCCTTCAGCTATAGTTTTAGAGATACAACATATCCAACACATATGCTTATGTATATTCTATGCAATACGTCTACAATAATTTCCATATTCCATATCACCGATATATGTATGTGATATTACAATTTATGAGTGTAGTGTCAGGGACTATAAAAGAAAATAGACTAATGTGATTCTATTATATTTTCAGCTTGAGTAGACACCATGGATTCTTCACGAGAACCTGCTTGAACCATCCAGATGAATTCTGCTACATTTGTGGCGAGTACACCATGAAATAATGTAGGAAACCTATTTCATAATTTGTGAAGAGACCATATATATTTTATTTTGGTGTCCAGCTTGGAGACCAAGATAAGTTATGGGCTCCACATATCGCATGCAAAACGTGCATGGAGCATCTGAAGCAATGGGAAAATAGAACGCGAAGTACGAGAATATCTTACTTGTCTTTGAAAAGATAAATTATCAAGTCCATCAATGGGTGCTTTGTGTAGACCTAAGGATTGTGAACTTTCTCCTTGGTCATCAAAGTGGCTTCATAAAATATGCTTACTTTTTATGTCTTTGGGACAGCAGAACCAAACATGACCACTGGATAAGAAAAGAGTAGCCTTTGAGAAAAGAGATGGTAGTTGGAGAACAAAATGTCATCAATGAACCTCTGGTTGACAGATCCCAAATAATCCTGCCACAATTACATATAAAGCTTGTATTGATGAAGCAATTTGTGAAGGCTATGAATAAAGATGGTTTGTGCGTTCACTATTTATCAAGTAAATTCCTTGGACTGAGCATGGAAAAACTGAAAGCAGGGATTTTTGATGGTCCCCAAATAAGACAGCTAATAAGGGATTCAAATTTCATAGATTCAATGAACAATATTGAATCTTGTGCCAGTTCTTCTTTTGTTCTAGTTGTCAATATTTTTCTTGGTAATCATAAGAAAGGCTACTACTCTGAATTAGTAAAAGATGTACTCCCCAATTTTAATAAGCTTGGCTGTAATATGAGTATTAAGGTCCATTACCTGTACAGCCACTTAAGATTGTTTCCCAGAAAACCTTCGTGATTTAAAAGAAGAGCAAGGAAAATAATTTCACCAGGACATAAAAACTATGGAAGACAGATACCAAGGAAAGTGGAATACCCACAGGATGACAGATTACTGCTGTAACTTTCAGTGGGATTGTCCCGGTAGATCTCACTCTAGACAGTTTTTTAAAAGAAATTTGTATGTTTTGAATGACAGATAAAAACGTTTTATAATTATCATTGGTTAAAATAAGTGGATCTAGTAATATGTGGTTGGTTTAGTAGTATTTAATATTAATAGCATTAAAATATCTGATATAATGTATTGACTGGTAAATAAATATTTTCAACCGTTTTTGGGCTTAAATAAACTGAGTTAATAATATGTGCTTGTATTAATAGTACAGTATGTAATATTAATAACAGCAATATTTATCAAAATCATATCAAAATAGCAGATCATGCGATTAAGTATCTCAAATGTTGACGAACGACAGATGAGAATTGGCATATAGGGTTAGTACGCCGTATCTCCAAAACTATAGCTGATATGGTAAAACTGATGCCATTTTTGAAATCAGCGGTTCAAATATAACTAAGATTAGCTCTAACTTCACACAAAATGTGTGTTGGGCAGTGTAATCAACTATTTATTTTTGGCTAAGCACAGGTTTGAGGGATGTCTAGTCTATGTAATGGGTTCATCAGGTATAGCTGCTACCTATTTAAAAGGGGGTATAAGGTGCATGTGGCATTTGGGTATAACCGCTAACGCGTTAAAAGGGGGGAAAACAGCTTATGTGACATTTATATTACCTTTTAATTTTTCTAACGACAAAATTGACATCTAAGCATATATACGCAATGTTTCACACTAAAATTACTGAAATACTTATCTCTTATATTATAGAGTGAGAGCACAACGTTGCATAAGAAATTAATTGTATATCTAAATAGAAGATATCTCAGAAGTAACAATGTGCTCATCGGTGGCGCTATTGTATTGTTTTCAGTAGATTTCCGACGCACTCTCAGGGCTATATAGTATAGCCCTGCGCACTCTACCGGTCATTCCGAGTCACTAGAGCTGAATAGAACAAATCCTGCTTGGAACGATTCCACATATGTCCATACGTTGTGAAACTATCCCTGTTGACTAGCATGTGCATCGGCCTGTGCGAAGACAAATCTAGACACCTTTTTATGATATAGTGCTAAAACTCACCAATGGAGTCTTCTCAGACCTCGAAGAGCAGGTGTCCTTGAATAGCTCCCAGATACGTTTCGTGTTAAAGATATCAAAAATATTACTCCAACTTTTCTATCGCAATGTAATTCTTCTGCAAAAAAAGATTCTTTGGTGGTTACAGGAGCTAAAATTAATTTAGGTTAATTGATAAAAATTTAAAATCATATTTTAGATCAATTTGAAGTGCCATGCATACCACACTTACATGTCTATAGGCACTACCCTAAAAAAGGTTTTTAATTCCATTAATGCATTCACTTTATCCATTCACGTTCTTCAGTTAAAATTGAAGTACTCATCATTTTACCGCGTAATTTAAGCTAACCTGAAATATGTAATAAGTCATACATATATATATATATAGTAGGCAAAACTCCATCATGGATATAAGCGAATGTCATGACAGCTTATACTACGCGAAATGGGTCGTGATACCAAGAATACCCATTATTCCATCAGAACTGTACTTCCAGTTTAAATGTATGTGATCGACTATAAAGGTTTGATATTCGATTATTATCCTTACAGATCGAGGACAAACCCTGAATGTTTATTTCAATGGCAGGTGTTTCTCACATTAGACAACCTTACGTTGTTTGTTCCTGTGATAGTTTTAACAGAAACCCGCCACTATTTGCTCCTGATGATCAAACTATTAACTCCATTTAAAAATAAAACTGGCGTTAGGCTTCGTTACTTTATTTCTTCAGTTAATAACTGATGTTATCTGTACCTAATGTTCAAACAGAAATATTTACATCATATTAAATTTGTTTGAATATGTAGATAAGTCTTTTATCAACTCTAAAGTTTTCAACGTGGTAATTTATACCCAATAAGCTTCGTGATTTCTTCTCTGAGCGATAAATTAAATTTTATGTAAGTAAACTATTATCAAATTAATTTAAAAAAAATAAAGAATACACAATAATTATTTTAATTTAAATAATTAACAGAGATTAATTTTTAACCAAATCATTAGAGGAATTTTTTTAAATATTGAAATTAAAAAAGGTATTTATTAAACTATCCTTAAAAAATGTTTACTAAAAAAATCAGTATACAGTTTTGGTTTAAATGTAAAACATTCCCAAGTTATAGATATTAAACATACTCTTTCAAAAGATTTTCGAAATATTTTTAATTTTTGAAATCCTTTCATCAGTAAACAATCCATTAGAGAGCTTTTACCCAAAATACAAAAGTACAGTGTTTATTATCAGGCAAAGTACTGTATAAGTATCAAGGGTAAACACAATAAAACAATTTAAAAAAATGAAATTAAAAAAATTACTTATGAGTAAATTATTCATAATTTAAGGCTGGGCTCAAAATCAATCAAATTTCCCTTGATTCAGCCCTATAAAACCTAAATATCAAGTGTGAACAAAATCCATTTAACCATTTTGGATCCAGGTCTAGAGAAACACATGGGAACAGACAGAATCATCAAATCCAGGATTACGATACTTCCTCTTGATATGAGCGACTTAAAAAGGACTATTACTGGTCTCCGCAGATCATAACAATAATCTCCCTATTTCCCAGAGCTCAAATTAAAAATAATTTTAATTAGGTCTATAAAACAATTAGTCTTAAAAAAATATATTTATAATAAAAGTTGTGTTTTTATTTTTAATAATCCTACAAAGTTTTAATGGCAAACTATTAAAATTCTCGAAGAGCTTAGCAGATATTATTAAAGTTAGATATATTCGCTAATCTCAAGCGCCCTCTAAGTTCTTTTCCCGGAAAAATGAAATGCGCTATTTAGATTGTAATGTTATACTGTACATATACTGTATACGAATTTTAATCAAAATCGTTAAGAGCCAATTTCAAGAAAATCTATTTTTTTCTGTTTTCGTCCTTAGTAAATTACGGTAACCTTAATTTCCCTGATACATAGCTAATTACAAAAATGCCTACAGATAAACTTATAAAAACTCTTTATACCAAGTCTTGGCCCTATCGTTGAATAAATTCCTATTTAGAATTAGATATTTACGACAGCAAAAATATAATCGAGAGAATCACAATAAAATAAACTAAGCTTGTCAAATTTATATTGCAAACAAGGGAGTAGATAGCTACTTTTTCTAGAGGGGTCTGAACACCCCTCACTGACCCTGCCCTTTCTTTAAAACTCTTCATATTTAGTAAGTGATGTTTTGAGTAAATATTATTATTATTAGCACCGCGTCTTACTACCCGTTCGGGTTATACGCACTTACGCTAATGTGTAATGGTAGGGTGATTGTGAGATGAAATGGAGGACCTACAGTTTAACGTGGAATCCGAACCACGGTGGAGGCCTGGCATTCCCCACATTCACAAGATGTCTTGTCAGAGGTGAAGGAAGGGTTTGGTAATCAGATAAATCTGGGCCGGGACCGGGGATTTAGAGTAAATAGTTATGTTGAGTTGATAGGTGGGGAGAGGGTGGTGAACCTACATACATAAAATTCAAGTTTCAATTCTGACAATCGTTTTGTTATTTATTATTGTTAGCACCGCGTCTTACTATCCGTTCGGGTTTAACGCACTTACGCTAATTTGTAATGGTAGGGTGATTGTGAGGTGAAATGGAGGACCTACAGTTTAACGTGGAATCCAAACCACGTATGAGGACTGCCATTCCCCACATTCGCAAGATGTCTTGTCAGAGGTGAAGGAAGGGTTTGGTAATCAGATAAATCTGTGCCGAGACCAAGGATTCTGTTATTTAAGCACCTCTTTTCTTAGGGTGATCACTCAAGTAGAATTTTACAGGTGATAGCAAAAGGTTTGCCTCATTTAATCGGACACCAATTACTCGGATCATTCCAAGAAACATACTTCTTTTTCCATTAACATATGAATGAATGAGAAAAGAAATAAAGTACTTGAAATGTTGACAGAACTAATTCTACATTCGGAAGTATTACAAGGTTTGTTTTGAAGTTGAATATTAAAATATTCATTAACTAATATTTGGTTGATGACATATACAATTAAACCTGAGATAAGAATTAAAAAATAAACATTAGTTATTAATATGTATTTGTGGACACCCTTTAAGTGGGTGTCCAACAAATTCCAAGGAGCCCATTTAGTTCCAAAGGGTATCATAACCCCCAAACTCTCACTTTCATAAGCCTTTGATTGCAGACCATATAAAAATGTATACTTTTATGAAAGTGCATACTTGCAGTCTATAATATTTTGGATTTGATTGAACCTCATATATATTTCAAACTACGTGAAAAAAATTTTTTTTGTTCATTTGTTCATTGACTTGTATGAATGTATTATACACTCCGTTTGCACTGTAAGATAGCTGTTTTACCTTGACATACTATTAATACACTATTCAGTAACTTATAATATGTGGCTACTTTAAAACTATCCTACTTTAATATTACTATTATTTGTAGGTGTATTATTAACCAAAATAAATGTTACTTTAATTTACTATTTAAAATCTTCACATATTTACATCTATTTAGAATGTACTTATAGCACTTATAGCTCATAGGCTTAGTTCATTAATTAAAAATATCATACTTATATTTTATTATTATCTTTGTGTGTATTTTTAACACAAATATTTGTTACTTTAGACCTTAAAGGAAAACACACTCTATAGGCTACAAATAACAATAAAGGTATCCCAAACTTTATATTTCCGTCACCTAAGGTGAAAATAAAGTCTTATTGAAATTTATGGTTGATTTTCCGGTCTTTCATTTGAAGTAAACCCCTTTTTTTAATTCAATGTTTATTATTAATTTTTATCAATTTTATGCCAGAAAAATTATTTTCACTTTTTATGTAAGCCTTTAATCAATAATAAATACATTTGTTTTATAATAATGAGCATTTTTTGTCTATATATTCATAAATAATTTTATTTTATGTCAAATTATAAAAAAAAAATTTCTTAGAATTTTGGGGTGATTAAAGCATAGATTCTGGGTTAAATTCTTGGCTCCCTAAATTGAAAAAATGTCAATCATGTCTTAAAAGAATACATTTCTTGTCATGCAAAAAATTCTACACCCAAATGTTTTGGTAACCAAATAGTATTTTATATATGTACATAGATTTACCCTATACAACCTAATTTAGCATAAATCGTTGCTCCAAACCAATTTATCAACTAAATGGATGTATACTTTTGATTTTTTCACATATCGGTATTTGTTATTATGTAAATATTAAAAGGTTAGGTGCTGCTATTGTAAAATACTAAACTGCCGAAGGCGGGTAGATCAAGGTTTGATCCCAGTCAGGTGCACTGAAGGTGTTTTTACCTAAATGGTATTCAATTCTTTCTCCACGAATATTCTGATGATGATCCTCTAGATTAATCCTTTCTAATCGCTAATACATTAGAGTAATTAGCTCATTGGATTATATCCTCAACAGGTAGTAAGACACAATGCTAAATTTTCTGGAAGGAACGGGAAAATACCCTTCTTGGAAAAATTGGTATACTCTTTTGCACTTTTTAGTATAAATTAGGTGCGTGAGGCAATGTGGAACTACCACAATCCTTAAACTCCCCTAGTACATGGAATTTCTACTGGATGTATAAAGTAGCACTATCCAGATGAATGCCTGAGTGTATGCTAAGCTCAGGATGGATATAAATTACATCAAACCAACCACCAGATTGTTGACTAAAGATGAAGATTGTTATAACTATATATATATATATATATAAATCCATCTCTCTCTATCTCTCTCTCTCTCTCTCTCTATATATATATATATATATATATAAATAAAATAAATCATCTTTATAAAAACTAATAAACAACATAAATGAGTATCAACATTTTTTTCAATATAATTTGCAAATCTTATTTATGATGTAGGATCATTACATACTAATCACCTTTTGTGTCACAGAGGACGTTGTCTTTGATACTAAACGCCTTAAAAATATAAATTATATTACAGTAATTTAAAAAGTATTAAAACATCCATATTTGTATTAATTCGCAATATTATGGTATAAACATTTGTACCACATACGACGATCTGAACGTAATCGTAATATATTATAAATAAACTATTACAAATATGTTACAACTATATTATGTTGGTAATTATTTAACTGTTTGTGTTTTTACATATAATAGAGAAAATGTCCAATAATAATATAAATAAGAAAGTTAATCTATAAAATTCAAGATTTACATAATTTTATTTTGATTTTGGGAATAGTTCATGTTAACTGGAGACACAAAAATCTTCTCTAATAATAACATGTTTGTAAATTTGTATTGCTAGATAAAACTTTTTAACATATCTATAAATTTCTTTGATATTTAATATTAATATGTTTTAAAATATAATGAAAATATTGTGGTGTACTCCAAAATATATTTGTTTTTTAGGATATTTAATAGTAATGTATAAAAACCAAGAATTTAGAATATATTTCTGTCTAATAAAAACTTAATATCTATAATACATTCAGCCACCATAAATTTTATAGAATCTTTAATATTAATTAATCATAAAAGTAACAGGTGTGTATACAGGACAAGGAAAGAGAGGGCGGGGAAGAATAATAGTTGTCCAGGCAATACCTCAAAATTAAATATAAATTCCTATATCCGGAATGTAGAAGCAATGACTAAATAAATAATTTGAAACTAAAATGTATGTGGTTTTAATATCAATATATCTAAACACTCACAAATAAGTGAAGAATTTTATCTGAATTGACATTTTTTCGATTATTTGAATCTGCCTTATTTATTTATGGCTATGTGATAAATATATTTTTTGTAGAAAACATTTTTTGAAAATATAAATATATATTTTTTGTAGGGAAAATGTTAACACTTTTACAATCAATTTTACAAGACTAGCGAATTTTGGGAGATCGAAATTATCCACTTATATAGACGCATATCATATTCGTAAGTTTTTAAAATGAAATTCTAGAAAGGTAAAAGAACCTTTCAAGTCCAGCTGTCATTTTTAAAATTTAAGAATATGTTTTTTTCTTTTTCAATGATATTAACATTTTACTGTTTAACTTGTAGTAATTTAAAGATATTAATAATATCTATCAAAAGTAATAGCTACCGATCACTTAATTTAACAAAAATAATACGCAAAAATAGATCTAATAATTTTTCAAGCTGTCACAAATTGTATATCGGTTCCTATTATGAGAATTCGCAAGATAGAAAAGACCCGATTATTGTTCTGGCTACTTTTAGCATTATTCATATTATTTCTGTGGACGCCTATGTTTTATGTGTTAATCTAAAAGACCAACACTTTGCCAATTTTAAGTAAATGATTTTAAAATGCGAGTGACGTTTATTTAATGCCATTTTTGTTGCTATATCATTAAATTAATATTGCTTACCTATTGAAGACTATGCCTGTAATTATTATTATTAAAATATTATATTTGGCATTGAATAAGAATGCATCATTTGTTTAAATTACAAAAAAACTTTAGATAATGCAATAAAATATTAGTAGAAGTAATATTTGTATGATTAAATTATCATAGTTCTAATAAGTCTAAGATTAATTTACTTGTTGCATTATATTTTGGGAAAATTTTTAATTCAAAATCACGTTTTTACAGATATTAATTTAATATTAGAAGGCAATGATATTGAGTACTAAAATTTTAAAAATGTTCATTCTCAAATTATATTTTAGGTCTTTTAATACTAACATATATTTACATAATGTGCCAGAAACATCCAGACAAAGGTTAAGTAGATTATATTTATTTAAGACTTAACATGGAACATTTCAAAGAAGATATTAAAATTATCCTTGTAACTCTTTAGTATACGTTACTGTTGTAATGATGTATCTTATAGAGTATTTCTCGTTTGTATTTAAAAACAATTCATTTTTAAAATCAATATAGGCTATTATTATTATTTAGCACCGCGTCTTACTACCCGTTCGGGTTATACGCTTTAAGTACTAATTACGCTAATGGATTAGGAATTTTTAAGGTTTAATTAGAGGAAGTGAACCCGCATTTGCGTGGAGGGAGAGTGTAAAACCATTTAAGAAAAACTCAGTTCACCCGACCGAGATTCGAACCTCGATCTTCCCGTCCTCATCAGTCGAGCTCAACACGACTAGCACGTTAGCCAACTACGTCACCGAGGCGGGTAATATAGGTTAACAAATTATAATACATTTATTGGTGAAGACATGCTAAGGTAAACCCATGAATGCTTTTATTTTAAAATTCTATTTTGAAATTCTATTTTGAATTAAGCCCTTAAGAGACTAGATTTACACATAATATGTGGGACAGTTTTTGTATGTAGATATAATATATTTGAGTCCATCAATAAGTTACTACGTATTTCAGTGTTCGCGTGGTCTAAGGCACTACACTTGCAGTAGACCAGACTGCCAATGACGAGAAGACCGAAGTTAGAATCTCCGTCGGGTTGTACTGAGAGTGATTTTGTTCAAAATGGTCTACTATTCGCCTTACACGCTAATGTGGTTACACTTAGACTAATCATAACCTTTCTAATCCCTGAAAGGATTAGAATAATTTGTACATAAGCGTATAACATGGACGGGTAATATGTGATGGGATGACCTGGCGGTCTAGGGGTAAGGTATCAGACTTCTATGCTGGCGGCCGGGGTTCAATCCTCGGTCCCAGCAAAGATTTATCTGATTACCAAACCCTTCCTTCACCTCTGACAAGACATATTGTGAATGTGAGGAATTCCAGGCCTCCACCGTGGTTCGGATTCCACGTTAGACTTTAGGTCCTTTATTTCATCCCACAATCACCCTACCATTTCACATTAGCGTAAGTGCGTATAACCCGAACGGGTAGTAAGACGCGGTGCTAATAATAATAATAATAATAATAATATCTGATGGTGCTAAATAAAACGCATTTGGTGTCCTCTTTTTTGAAAAACATACTCTAGACAACCATAAAACAAATTATCCTGGAAACATCCTATTAACGTTTTTACTGTGACGTAAGGACAATGCACACTAAACCATTCCCCTAAAAAAATTCAAACAGAAGTAAATTATAGTTTTTTTAACAGTAAACAAACACTCTATTAATACGTATATACTGGTTTAAAAAAAGAGTAGCCCAAAACGCACGGTTTTGTCATAGACCCAAATAATATTTTTTTCTAAATATAAACAAGCTATGGTTAGGACCTATCATGCATGAATGAGTAAATAAAGAAAAAACTTACTTATCTTGGGAATAAAAAAACGCCCTCGTAGTCAAACACATACTACATAGAGCCAACTCTTTTTTTTCAACTGTTATTTCTAGCGTCAATATTGAATCAAACACGGTCCGAAAATTGATTGTAAGAAAAACGAGGTCTTGAGACTGGTAGTGAAGGGTAGGAGGCAATGTTTGAGAACATTTTGGATTATATCACAAGCAGCTTATCTAGGAAACAATTATCCAAATAGTTGATCGTACTGTTGAATTATTATTATTATTATTATTATTATTATTATTATTATATAGAACCGCGTTTTACTACCCGTTCGGGTTATACGCTCACTGTTGAATTGAATGTCCAATATACTGTATGTATTTTTCACGTTATAGTATATACCACTAACGGATTTATTTTAGGAAGTGTCTATTATAGCGCTTGACAAGGGAAAGAGGAAATGAGAGAAAGTTCCAATATATTTTTGATGTAAAGTTCAATGTTTATGAACACAATTACAAAACACACTAAATTAACATAACAACATGATTACGTGGGCTTGTTTGTGTTTCCAAATTACATTTGCTAAATGTATTTAATGAGCGTTGGCTAATATTGGTTTTGGATTTGGGGTTAAAGTGCTATTTTCTCACATTCTCTACAAGCTAAAGCGGGTGAGTTTATTCTTAACTATCATTCTCGTATATATCTTTTATATTACTAGTTAAAGCACTTGAAAAAAGGAACACCACTTTAAACGTATTCTATTTAATATGTCTGATGTAAAGAAAAAGTATAGTAACTTAAAATAATTTCGACCTTGAGATTATAACACATTATTACGTTTTATTTCAGCCCGAAACAAAATAATAGATTTTTCAACCCTGCGTCTCTGTCCCCATGTCTGTTTGTCTGTTCCAGGGCCTAGATCTAAAACGGTTAAATGTATTTTGTTCAAAACTAATATTTAAATATTTTATTTCTCTAACTAAACTTTTTTTTGTACTAGCCCCTAAAATTAGGATAATTTATTGATACATATTTTTGAAAACTTCTGAATATTTTGGAAATTTCTTTAATAATTTTGTTTAAAACGTATATTTGAAGAATGTTTGACGTTTAGACAAATATAAATGTGTGCTTGTATTTTGGTATAAAACAAGTTTACATCTTGTTTAGTAGTAGTTGTTTTTTTTACATAGTTGAAATAAAAAAAAACTACAACGTTTTGGTTCAAAATGTGTGAACCTCTACGAAGTAAGTAAATGCTTGTATTTGTTTTTAGGTAAAATTTAGTACTTTGGGGTTTCTGGAAAATGCTTTTAGATAGTTTATATTTAAATAGCAAAATGAATAGATTAAAACCAGCTATTACAGAACTATTTTACGTGATAAACAATCATTTATTTTTATTTTTCCAAATTAAATAAATTTAATGATAATTTTCTCATGACGAATTTTGTAAAATTAAAATTAATTTAATGGTAATATTTGTAGAGATATAGATAATTTGAGGGTTGTCTAAAACAAACAAAAATGTACAATTTGAACCATTTTATTTATAATGTATGCATGAAGTTAGTATAATTATTAAGTATGTTTATTGTGATTAGCAAAATTATGTTTGGTTGTGTATAACTTGAACAGTTAGTGAGATGTGGTCATAAACTTTTCAGGTTATACGCCAAAGTACTAAGTATCTAGTGAACCATGGACGAAAAAGGTTGAATTTAGAGAAAGTGTGCCCTCATTTGCTTGGAAGGAGAGTGAATAAACATTTATGAAAAAACTCAGTACACCCGACAAGGACTCGAACCCTAATATATTTGTAATCGGCAGTCTAGCCAACACTAGAGCTGTATTACCGAGTAGCTTATTAATAGGTAGTTTACTAAAAACTATTTTTAAATTTTATTTTCCAAGATATATGTGAAAGTTTGTACTATACAATCTTAGTATGTCATTTTATCATGTTTTATTTAGATCTCTGTTAAATAATTATTGATTACATATTATATCTTCATTTATATTCATGTCAAATTCTTAAAAATTTAATTTTAAATATAGTGTAAAATATTACGTAGTTTAAAGTTTATTTTTTGTCACCATTATACCCGCACATATACTAATCATAATTATGATACTGTATTTTTTTTATCAACGAGCCTTACTTCTTTTTCAGGTTATACGCATTAATTATAGTAGCATTAGTAGGGTAAGTATGAGGATGAAAATATTTAGAGGTAATCTAACCACAATGGATTGGAAGGAGAGTGGGAAAAATTTGTGGAAAAACACCTTTAGTAGTCCCGACCGGAACTCGAACCTTGATCTCCTCGTCTTAAGCAGGCCATTTTAACAAAAAAGTGACACCCTAGTTATTCGACCAATGAAGCGGGTAGTTATTTAAGAAAGCTTAAAGATTATATTTATAAGTGTACTGTCTGATCTGCACTTGAATGGGAGAGGAGATTTAATAACCATTTATGGAAAATCATCAACAAATTTTTTTTTTATCTCAATAAATTTTTTGCACTAAACTAGCATATCTTTTAGCAATAGAAATTGTTTTTCGTGAGTCTCATTTGTTATCTATATTTAAGATATTAGATATTCGAATATTTATGATTTTGGAATAAGGATTAGGGATGGTATAGCTTGGATTAAACTCATCCGAGTTTTCTCAGGAGTAAGGAGAAAACCATTTAGTAGAAGGAAAAAAACCTCATCATATCCAGCCTTAAATTGAGTGTTTCGGTGGCCACATGGTCTAAGGGGATACTCTAACAGTGGAGCAGACTATACGTCCGATGATGTAAAGATCGAGGTTCAAATCTCGGTAAGGTTTACTATTGGTGTTTTTTCCTAGATTGACTCCCATGCTTCTTGCATGAAAGTGCTGATATATTTTCTCAAAATACTACAATATTAATCCCCAAAAACATTTGCGTAATTAGTACATAAGCGTATAACCTAAAAGGATATTAACCTGAAGTGCTAAAATATGAATAAAATTGGCCTCAACATCTCTATCACCAGTAAGCCAGACCAGTCGAGATTCACGCTTTGTCTGAGTAGGTTTATTGATGAACGTAATGGTTTAGTTAAGTGTATTTAAATCATAGAGCAAATTAATTCCAAAGACAGTCAATTGTATTTAACTGTAAGGTATTATTTGGTTGTCCTACCTGAAATTTAATATATTGATTTTCCAAATTTTAATTTTCTATCCCACGGGTCAGGTTTATATTCAGTTTGCAAACTTCAAACGAATTTGATTCCTTCCCCCTCAATCCGCCCCTCCCAATTCTCACAATATTACCACTAAGAAATATTAGATTTTAATAATTATTTGATTTTCTGTAGTTTTCTTTCTACATGCCTGCCAAATTTAAATTTTAAAACACATATTAATGAGCTATTTTTCCGTTCTAAAAAGATTTTCCATTTCTTAAAGCCCCATTTTGAAATAACCTATACCCTTTATAGTTTTTTTCTGTTTAAATGGGATAGTATTATCCTTTGCCTTACCGCCAAATTTTACTTACATATTTATTTATATACAATTATTAATCTCCAAATTCATATTATTTTATGAACACTACTTTCAGCGTTCTAGTATTGTAATATATTCACAATGAACATGATTAATTATAAAGTATATATTTATTTAATTATTATTAATATTGAGTTTTGAAACACTTTTTTAAATACGTAAATTAAATATGAAATTGAATAGATTCCTTATTTTAAAATTGTGTTAAAATCTGATAAATAATAGGTATTGTTTCTTGATTAAAACTATTAAGTCAGAATACAAAGATGGCGCACCTCATTGATCATGTGGTAAAAAATAATATATCAATAAATTCCAAATGTACGTGTGTTTATTAATATCCGTCTTGAAGAATTTTCATATTTACTAATGAGATCAAAAGCCTTTATTTTAATTAAATGTTAATACAAATTACTAAAAATAAGTTAATCTATATTCTCTCAATCTATATGTAGCCACACTGTTTATAATAATATGGATATGTTTTCTATCTAACTTTATCATTAAAGAATAATATCAACTTAAAATCCATTGAAAACTTTTAACTTGAATTCTAAGAAATATTGTCGTGTATTTTCAGCTGGTAATAAATATTTCATGAAAGTCGCAGAGTAGCCTGACATGTCTTCTCGCAGTGGAACGGTGAAATATAATTTTTATACTAAGAAGTCGGTGGTCTTGAAGAAAGGAAAATTTAAACAATTTTTTTTTTGTTTTAGCGCAAAATAAAACATATACATATATATATATATATATATATTATGAAATGAAAAATACAAACAAGTATGATAGAAATATTTGATAATGATGTCAAAGAACGTCAAAAAATTGGATTTCGAATGAAGGGTGAAGGGAAAATCCCAACCGTTATCGCTAATACTTTGCTGGTATCTTCGGTGCACATTGCTACCGCGATATTTAATATCGGTACTTTCTGAACCTTTCAACGTCACGTTTCGGTATTTAGTCCCGTCATGCATCAAATCAAACAAATATTTGTTCAATTCATTTTGAAGGAGAGGAAATTATGGTTGAGTAGGGATAAAGGGGGGAGGGGTAGGCGGGCAGCAATTATTTATGTCAACACAAACCTTCACTTGTCATATGATAGATTAACTCGCAGCAGTCACCGTGGTTCGGCGGCAATTCATTGATTTTAATTTATCACCTTGACCAGCGTGATCCAGACACGTAGAGCAACTAGTTACATTTCTCGCCGCTAGGACTCTCTCTTTACACTCTCCAAGGTAGAGTATTATTATATATAGCAACATTCGGGTTATAACTTATTATTATTATTAGCACCGCGTCTTACTACCCGTTCAGGTTATACGCATTTACGCTAATGTGTAATGGTAGGGTGATTGTGAGATGAAATGAAGGACCTACAGCTTAACGTGGAATCCGAACCATGGTGGAGGCCTGGCATTCCTCACATTCACCACATGTCTTGTCAGAGGTGAAGGAAGGGTTTGGTAATCAGATAAATCTTTGCCGGGACCGAGGATTGAACCCCGGCCTCTAGCATAGAAGTCTGACACCTTACCCCTAGACCACCAGGTCACCGACCGGGTTATACACTAATGTACTAATTACTCTAATGTGATAGGGGTGAGGAAGGTTGAATTTAGAGGAAGTATACTCCCGTTTGCGTGGATAGAAAGTGGAAAAACATCTAGGGAAAACCACACTTACCACATCCTATTGGTCCACCCATGATCTGTCATCAGCAGTCTATTCTATTGAGAGAGAAGCACCTTATACCGTAGAGCCTTTGTAGATAAAGAGTTTGTGTGTGTGTGCTAAGCCAAGCATCTGGATATTACAGGTTAAGAGTCTTTTTTTGTACACACTGAAGCCTTTGGCCTTGTGTAAGAGCGTTCTCGTTTCATTCGCTTCAGCAGTAAGCAGTCTAACTTCTAGCTTGGACTATACTATTACCCTTTCTTATAAGCAGACACATAGTGGAAAAAATTCAAAGTAATCTTTCTACCTTACAGGGTAAACTAAGGCAATATAAACTAAGGTTTCCCTTTCCATATTTTCTGGTTTCGGATTCAACCACATAGATAATTACGTGGTTGAAGGTGTGAGAATAAAGATAGCACGACCGAGACGCATACCTCAAAATTTAATTAGGCAAACAATTTATGCCAAATCCAAGCTCTTTGGTTTGGTTTATTGAGTTAGCTGAAGTGTTGGTCAAACGGAAAAGGTGTCAATCTCACAAAATTATCGGTAATAAATAACCACTCAATTTCTCCATTCTTAGGATTCTTATGATAAGAATGCAAAATTTCATATTTCTGGGTTTTTAAGTAGCTCGCACTGGGGTCACGGTATTATTATTATTATTATTATTAATAAGGGGTCTGGATTAGGACAGGTTCATTCTATTTGTCAGTGAACTTAGACCACCATACACCCTGTCCTCTGACTCATCCTTCAACTCCCAGAATTTTCTCATTTCCTTCACGTCATCTAATATTTGGATCCTCCTTCTTCTTAAGTTCCTTTTACCTCAACCTTTCCTTCAATGACGTCATGCAGAAGACAGATAAGCCTAAGGATGTGTCCTTTACAGTTTTTTTTGTACTGAAGAATCGTATACAAAATGGTTCTATTCTCACCTACACTTCTTAGGAGTTATTTGTTACCCTGTCTGTCCACCTGATCTACCCATCTCTTTTCCAGCACTACATTTAAAAGATGTCCAAGTATTTATTTTCCATCTTTCTGAGAAATCAAGCTACTGCTCCATACAGTGATATTCTCCTAATGTTGCATTTAATCAGTTTCTTTCTCAGTTTAAAATACAAGTTGTTTCTCTGCAGTGACCTTTTCTTGATAAAAGCTTCCTTTTTGTCAGCAGACTTCCCACGAACTTTAACTTCTTCATGTTTTCCAACTCTTGGTTTCCAATTTTTTATTTTAAGTCGCTCCTAATCTTTTGAAATCACTATTACTTCTGACTTCTCAATGTTGATTTTACCTACTTCAGTGGCCGCAAGGTCTAACACGATAATCTCTCAGTGGAACATACTGCCGATGACGGAGAGATCAAAGTTAGAATCTCGGTCGCGTGTACAGAGGGTAGTTTTTCAAAAATGGCTTTACACTCTTCCACTACGAAATTGCGAGTAAACTTCCTATAAATATAACGTACCAAAGAGCTGAAACCATGAGAATAATTAGTATGTAAGCGTATAACCCAAACGGGCTGTCAAGATGTGATGATAAAATAAAGTCTATCTCGATGTGTTCTCTTCTTCCTATCTCTATCAACTGGTCCAACATTTTCTACAACTCCTTTTAATTTTCGACCAGCTATGCTAAATTATTATCAATATAAGTTAAACTAAAATATAATTCCCGAAGGGCACATCTTCAGATATCCCTAAATACTTATGCCAAGTTTCTTAGTCTTGAAACTATTGCGTTTACACACAAATATATATATATATATATATATATACTATTTTACTTGTATGATTGCGTATAACCCGAACGGGTAGTAAGACGCGGTGCTAATAATAATAATAATAATAATAACTTGTATGATTATTTTCTTTGCTATTTTAGAGTTTATGTATCGTTTTAATGAGATAATTTTTTTTTTAATATTTATATATCCAAGTGTAGGATAAAATAAAATAAATACATATGTGGATTATTTTTGTCCAGTTTTTATTTGCCAAATAAACATTGTCTATCTACTATTGTTCATTTAAACCAACAAACCAAACTAAATTAGCATTTCTCTTCGCATTTAAGAGTAAAATGTATTCTCTAATAATTACTCTTTGGATTTACAGTAGATTTTGAGATCATTTAGATAGAATGGGGAAATGATCAGTTTATCGCGTGGTATTAAACAGACTATCTGAATACCATTAATATAAATTGGTTTTAAACAGTAAAACATGGCCAATGTCTGTCCTGAAAGTAAGCCTATACTCAACACAGGAGTGAAAGCCCTGTGTGAGCCTGTTCAATGGTTTTCAAGTTTATTGCGAACATACTAACTCGCAAAAGAACATCATTACACAAGTGAAGTTTTTCTTCATAAACTACCTCCTGGCAAATAATTAGGAAATTTTGGGATTATTTTGTGTAGCTAATTAAATTAGATGTATCTATGGAGCAGTATTCTAATTATTATAGTCAAAAATTTATTATATTATAAATACTGAATATATACATACTGGCTTTAAATAGCGTCGTTTTACATACTAACACAAGACAGCATAGATTTAAATCCTACTAAGTAAAAAATAAAAAATGTTACAAAGGTAAAAATTGAATATATATTATTATTTATTTTAATTTTCATGATTTTTATTTTACTGCTAATAAATAGAAAATTGCTTCTCTATTATTCTATGTTTCTCTAGGTCTATAAAAATATTTGATAACTAAAAACAGTACTGTAGTAAGCAGTCTCATAATTGTCTTGATTTACTATATATTTTTAAATAAACCTTTTATATTATTCTAATATCAAATGGGATATTAATTTATTATGTTCGGAAATAAATACTCCTATGCCATAAATATTCTCTACCTATCCAGCTAATATATTGGTACGGCTTAATTAATGGGTAGTGATTAATAAGTACAGAACATCAAAGCTTTGTCATTCATTTTACAGATATCTTAATTATATAAGATTGTAAGTCTACTGATACGCGGACTATATAAAAAAAAATTGTTTTTACGGGTGAACCTGAATCATCAACGCTAACTAACACAATCGGAGAGAATTTACACTTTGATTTTACAATTATTTTTTTATTAAAAATAATTCTTCAAATTTGCATTTTAGGTCACACGGTTTAAGGCATAGCTGTTCCTATATACAAGTGGTTCCCAAACTTTGAGCCAAGGCACCCGGGGGCGTCGCAGTAAGTTCATAAGATTATTATTAGCACCGCGTCTTACTACCCGTTCGGGTTATACGCACTTACGCTAATGTGTAATGGTAGGGTGATTGTGAGATGAAATGAAGGACCTACAGTTTAACGTGGAATCCGAACCACGGCGGAGGCCTGGCATTCCTCACATTCACAAGATGTCTAGCCAGACGTGAAGGAAGGGTTTGATAATCAGATAAATCTTTGCCGGGACCGAGGATCGAACCCCGGCCGCCAGCATAGAAGTCTGACACCTTACCCCTAGACCGCCAGGTCACCCAAGTTCATAAGAGACCCACAGGATATTTTAAATTGATAATTCACAGTGCCCAATATGTGTACACATTCCATTAGTAATTGTGGCTATTTAATAATGAAACATATTTTAATTAATGTGTATAGTTGTTCAAACGGCTACTAATCCGTTAGAAGAGAAAAAAATGTTACATTTAAATAACAGAACTGTGATACACTAAGGGTACCGTTAACCGAGAAAGTCTGACAATATCTAATATAGACTATATTTCCGGTGATAGGGAATCAATGTCAGCGTCATGGCCTAGTTTACTGATTGTGTATTTTCCACAATTCATTACCAAAATTGCAGATACAAATCATCTAACTTTCCCTCTACTTCATCTATACCTCACTAGTGTAAGTATACAAATAACAAAATCGGGGTGTATACGTGGTGTACACACACACACACACACACACACACAAATAAATAATAAGTACTTTCAATACTTAAGTGGAAAGTATCTTTGAGAGAATTAAGCCCAATTAGCGTGGCAAGAGAATATAAAAATGAGTGATACGCCCCATTACATTCGTATTAAAGGTGTCATCTTGTATTTAGTGTAGTATCGCACTTGAGGCGTACTCAATCTGACTATGAAAATGGACCAATCATATGTTCTATACGAGTGTTCCGGTAATTATTTGAGTTCACGATAATATTCACTAAACAATCCAACATATTTTCGGTGTTTTATTTTGTTTCGGGTACATGACGCTGCGGCAGAAAATGGGTTACGCACTCTGTCCAAAGGATCCATGGTAGACAATACATACAACTTATAGAGTAATTTTTTCCCTGAAGTAACTTTAAATGTTCTATCTCTGTGCAAGCTTATTTAATATTTGGAAAAATTTTCTTTCAAAATAATAGTAATTTGGGTAAACAATAACTCTAATTTGGCGTAATAGCTTTTAATTTTGTCAGATATATTAAAAATATTATTAAGTACAAATTAGTTAGAAATTTGGGCAACACACGGCTGAAGCTCATGCCAACTTAATTCGTGTACTTATTAAACAGTGACGTGTGACGCTCTGGGCTGTGTTCGCACGGCACACCTGATTTACCGCCACGGCACACCGTATGCGGAAAACTGTCCTAGAACAAGGTAATCCTGGTGTGGGTTTTCGTCAGTCGTTAATAAATAGGCCTAAATTTAAGAAATATGAGCTGGTACTTAATTTAATATCTTTATTTTTACAGTTTTTATAACAAATTACCGGTTTTGTTCAAATACAGTAGATACAATTAGTTTAATTTGACTCAAATGGTAGACTCAACAATTATCGGATATAAGTAGTGGAAGTAGTGGCTTTTATGAGGCACCGATTAAATAAATAAAGAAACGAAACACGAGTAAAGTTCAGTAATATTTCAGTTTTAGTAATTCGCCCCCCCCCCCCTTATAATAAATCAAATATTTCTAGAGAAGATACATTTAATATAGTTTTTTACTGATATAAATCTCATCAGCTTTTGAATGGGCATTGCTTAATTATTTTACCAGGACTTTTTCTTTTCATAAAAAAAACATCCCGGACAAATTATTACAAGCCCATGTCATACATTCAAGATCTGTTGAGATAAACATATTTTGTGCAGAAATTAATATGGAGATGTAAGGAATGCGAGAAAAGGACAGTAATTCTGCAGTCTCTATAGCGAAACTTTTTTTGGATAAGATAAATAAGTTATTGCTTAAGTCAAAATATAGAGTTTAATTTTCTTCACATTGTGATATAAACAGTCCTTGAATTTCTATCAAGTGTGTCCTGGAATTTAATGACAACTTTTTCTCTTCATTTAAAAAGTCTCTCATCTAATGCCGCTATGATCATGACAAATATTCAACAACTGTTGATATCAGCATGTAGGGACAATTAAACTCCATATTATTTGTATTGAATACTTTATTTATTTTGGCCAAACAATTATTTTGCTATAAAAACTGCAAAAATTACACAGACCTTTTATCGCGTTCCCTATAATTATACCTAAAAAATATTTATCTATTGGAACAATATTTTCGTTTGTTTTGTCCAAAAGTTTTTTTACTATAAAATTATCGCTCATTTTCTCAAATTTTAAGCCTATATTCCCCTTCAAACAGCAATATGGACATTTACCCATTAGATAAAAACAATAATAATCCCCAGTAAAAATTGTTTATTATTCAAAAGTTTCTAAAATTGTTTGAATTTTTAATATACATATTTATGAACGTTAAAATATTTCTCCCTAATAAATAAGCCTATACTTTTGTGTTTTATAAATAAAATGTTTATAAACTGATTTAAATAGGATTTGATAGGACATCATATTATACTATACAACCTTTTTCTAAAAAAAAAAAGTTTAATATTTTCGGGTTTTTTCTACTTCAAAAGCTAATAAATAGGAAAGATAGGTAAAGAAGAGGGTACTCTAGACAAAGTCCTTAGTAATTATCTGTTCCCAACACATGTTATGTTATTCAAATACACATCAAATAAAAAAAGTCAAGCTTTCTAGGATGGAAGTTGAAAACCTAGGAGAGTAAGGGGTTACGAAAATTGTAACTCACTGTCTCTAGCAGCCCGTGAGAATACCGCCGAAAGTATGACCCCAAACACCGCGAAGAGTAGCAAGAACCGTGGCAGGTGTCTTTGGCGAGAAGCGTCCCAGGTTCGAAACCTTGACGTTACAAACATCGCGTTCAGTTCACTGCACAAACACTAATAAATCTACAGGTACAGTCCCCGAACAATATATTTAAACTAATTGGTCTGCTTACTTCATATTCCTTCACTTTGAAACCATGCGTTACATAACAGTTTGAACTTTATTATATTATGTGGCCTATTTAACTCTTAAAATGTCACAACTTTTTCTGAATATTAAATAGAAAATGATTGAAAACTAAACAAATAAGAAAACGTTTAAAAATAAACAATTATTCGTTTATAGAAGATAATGAATGCTAAGCCTACTAGAATTTTTTTTTCTAAATTCACAACATTATATTCACACTAATAGACACAGACGCGTTCAAAGTTTTACTCGTTGATAAGAACGTATATTTAATCCCATGCATGACCCCCAGACACATTTCAAGTGCTCCGAGAGTTCAATAAAACAAACTGGATATGATAGGAGATTATCTTGAAAAAACCCCACACTTTTCGGTTTTTCTGCTTTCTAATAAACTTGAATCACCAGAAAAACGTTTTGTCAATATTGTTGAGTAGTTAAGCCTAGTGAAAATGTACAAACATCGAGGTTACAATTAAAACAAACCATCCCGAGTATAAACTCACCGATATCTGATAACGCACAAAATCAAAAACTCGAAACTTGCACAACATCCCCGTTCAGAGATTCCGGCTTCGAAACGATTAATAGAAAATCTAGTGAGATGTTATCTCATTTGACACCGTCATAGCTCATGTGAAGTTTTTTCTGTGTGTAGTTATTTTAATTTTTTTTTAAATAGAGGGAGAGGTGGGTTTTGACCCCCTGACCTCCGAGACGCCAAGAATAACGGGTCGTGGATCACGCGCGTCCCCTCGGTAGACTGAAAAACGTATCGGGGCGACGCTTCGCGCAACCTCCCCTCCTGGTTTCGCATCGCGGACCTGTTAAGCGCATGCGCACTGCAATGCTACTACACCGTTCGACGGTGGCATCGTTTCTATAAAACTGTTCGAAAACACAGAAAAAAAACGTATTGTTCTATTAGTTTATTCTTATGAAAACCTGTTTTGCAATATACTTTTGTTTTGAAATGAAAATCGCTTACTTAAGGGTTCATTCCGTAAGAGGGTATTTATTTTAATATTTGATTGGATTATATATTAACTTGAATATTAAAAATTGGAAAAAATAATAAAAACATACCACAAAGTGTATTAAATAGTAGACCTATTTTAGAAAATTTCTAAATAATGTATAATAAGGAGCACATAATATTTAAAAAAGACGATATTTAGAATACATCTTGTTTGTTGGATAAAAATATAGTCTTGGTTAAAATTTATTATTTAAATGTATATACAAAATTAGATACATTTTTAAAAACCAGTTTGCTTATAGCTAAAACTATTTTAATATTAATATGGAAATGGTATTATATATTATATTCAATTTTCCAAAATGTTTAAATTTTTTTAACTCGATAATAATCCCACAGCCAAGACATAATTATCAAACATAATTTCTAATTTATATTACAGAGTTTAATAAATTTTTTTTGTGAAATTCTTCCAACAATTCTACTCATTTAATAACTTTAAGATATATATAATTGTATTATTATTATTATTATTATTAAAACTATCAGTCTAAATATTGTAATTCAATAAACAAGCTATATTATAAATTTCTTTCTTCTTAAATAAAAAAAATAAATAGCGTTAAAATATGTAATCCTTATCTTGGAAATATTATGTTTTAAATATATCAACTATTTTATTATAGAGGACTTAGTTGTCTATCATTTATCTTCATAGAAACGATTGTTTTCTTCCTATTGTAATTCAGTTTTAGCTGGGCCTAAAAACATTCCAAACACATCTTTGTGGTCAAATGTAAGTGTTTTTTTTCCCATACAACGAACATTGTATATCCACTTCAGTGGCTTAAAGGTCTAGGGCATCACTCCTATGTTAAACTGACATATTGTTGACGGGAAAATTGGGGGTTCAAATCCCAGTCGGGTCTAGTGAAGATGCTTTTTTTCCTAAATGGAAATGTTTTCCTACTCTCCTTCCACGAAAATGTTGGTGGATTACCTCTAAAATACATCCTTCCTCATCCCTACCTCTTTAGAGTAGCTTTAATGTATGGATATAACCAGAACCAGTTGTAAGACACGGTGATAAAAATATGATTTTCTAAATTTTTCTAGCATCGGACACCTCTGTGGTCTAGTGGTCATAGCTACTGACTGATAAAAGATCCAGAAGTTCCGGGTTATACCCCTGGTGCTTTCAAAGCTAATCTGTGAAACAGTGTGTCGAGAATGGGGTAAAATTCAACCTTGTTAGGACAAATGAGGAGTTATTTGAATAAATAATTAGCACTTCCAGTTTAAAAAAACCAAGATTAACAGCCCGAGGGTGTATTGTGCTGACCACATGACTCACTATATCGTCAAATGTTGGCATTACCATCACTAACGTTGGCAGCCACTTGGTCGATATTGCTCAATGGTGGGATTAAACTATGGAGTTGGAGTTTTGTTAGCATATGCTTTACTACTTTACACTAATGTACTAATTACGCTGATGTGTTATGGATTAGTATGGTCCAATTTAAAGGAAGTGTACTCACATTTTCATGGACAGATCGTAGAAAACCATTTAGGAAAGCCACTCTTTTAGTTCACCCGACCAGGATTTAATCCGTTATCTCCTCGTTATTGTCAATCTAGTCTATTGCAAGAGCCTTAGACCAAAGAGCCACCGAAGAAGGGGAACGGACTGTTGTAAGCAGCATTTAATAGGAGACGTTCTTATTGAAACCAACCTTAAGTTTCATAGCGCTTAGCGTACAACCAACCTTTTATTATGTTTTAAATTAATAAACATTTCTACTAAAGGTTTTATTCATATATTATATTAATCAGTTAAAATATCTCTCAGAGTGATATTGTGGATATTGTAGAATACCTCCTTAATTTGTATCCTATGTATATAGATCGAATTAACTTACAAACCATAGAATTGATCCATTATAATTAAAGTAAGAACAGTTTGAGCTAAAACTAAGACAGTGGTGGTTATGTAGACAAGGGCCTCAGGATCTCACTATAATGGATTGTCGCAAAAATAAAGATCTAATTTTTAATTATTTTCCGGGTGCCCTAAAGTTTAGGGTTGAGGAGTGTTTCCTCCTGATATTTAGGTATGTAATGTTTCCTCTCCTTCTTTACGTTAATATAGATTAATTTCTTGCAAATACACCTCTTCCCCAAGTCTGAAACGACCTTGATAATCACTGTATTAAAGCATAATGATAAAAAATGGTTAAATATAAGTTTTTAGATCAACAGTTATTTCTCATAAACATTTATCATTAGATTGCTATGGTGCGCATTTAAAATTATTTAAATAAAACAGCTATGAAAATAGCTTGACCGCAAATATAAATATAAATGTTAAAAAAAATTCACTATCACACACTATAGCTAAAAATAACTAAAAGCTGTCAAAATAAATATTAAAATTATACCTTTAGCTATTATCTAACCCACCTCGGTGTTTGAATGGTTTAAGGCAGGAATGGCAAATATATGGCACTTGAACACGATTTTTTTTCCCCACGCTGGCATGAACAAAATAAACATAGAATAAATATTTTTCCAACACAGTATTATTTTTTGAGGTCAATAATACTTATAAAGTCATGCTATTTAATGTCATGTCACGGTGAACTTTATTTAATTAACTGTTAAAAATAGTATTGTATCATATCTTGTTTGACAAAAAAAAACATGAACCTAATATAAATATCTCGGCTATCAAAATACAACCACATGTAAGTTTCTTATTTTAATATATATATATATATAATCAATTTGTTGTAGTTTTTCACTATAGGTGTTACTTTCAGTGTTTTTAGAATAAGTCATTGAAATTAATTATTTCAATAAAACACATTTAAAAAATTTAGTAGTTTTCCTTATTTAAGATTTAGGCTTAGTTAAAATATGAATTACAATAATAATTAAAAAACTATTTGATTTGAAATATTCACTATAGTTGAACTTTATTAATTGGTAGTTCAGGGGATATCCTAATAAAAAATTAAATATAAAAAATTCGATTTAACGATAAGTCCAACTTTATTTGACATCCTCAGACAATGGGTTGGTTTAGTAAATATCGTAAAGCTAGGTTTAAAATGAGTACAGACTCGAAACAAAATAACAACTTAAAGGGTATGAATTATCACGATAATTCCTCCTAAAATTAGAACTAAATGTTAAATGTGGTTTCTAGTTATCCAAATTTTTGACCTAACTAATGTTGAGTTAGTCAAATCATAATGTATTTCGGTGACCTGGCGGTCCAGGGGTAAGGTGTCAAACTTCTATGCTGGCGGCCGGGGTTCAATCCTCGGTCCTGGCAAAGATTTATCTGATTACCAAACCCTTCCTTCACCTCTGACAAGACATCTTGTGAATGTGGGGAATGCAAGGCCTCCACCGTGGTTCGGATTCCACGTTAAACTGTAGGTCCTTCATTTCATCTCACAATCACCCTAACATTACACATTAGCGTAAGTGCGTATAATCCGAACGGGTAGTAAGACGCGGTGCTAATAATAATAATAATAACATACTGTATTTCATAATATTCAACAAGCTTTGACTTTTAAATAGTCATTAAAATACGGAAATAAGAAGTGATACACTAAACTATTTAAAAATTCAAAGCCATTATGTAACATAATTGTCGGAAAAGTTTCGCCCTCACTCTATAGGTCCATAGCGTCTTCTCGCAATGGATTGGACTGAAGATTACGTGAATATTGGAGTTTTAATCTCATTTGGGTGTCCCGCAGGTGGTTTCCCTAAATGTTTTCCTTCAACTCAAATACAGCTACACCTCTTCTATGTTCCACCTTAGACATCCATAGCCCAATATTATAATTATTAAATATGCGTAACACTCAAATGTGTAAGACAAGAAAAATCCTCTATCTAATTCCTGTTCTCCTGTGGTGGTAGGGTCGCTTGACTCGGGCTCCATTTCCCGCAGTCCGGTCCGGTATTTCGCTCCCTGGAGGCGGCACGGCCCCCTCTGGCGTACATCTCGCTGTGAAATGTTACCATCTCCTCCACGCGGCGTGTCGCTCAACAGCATGGCAATATAGTTTAAGTATATCAATTTTATTAACTCGCATGTTATTAAGCGTTCAAAGTAATTGTATTTATTATTACACTGGTGGGAACTGAGACAAAGGCGTGACTCTCGTCTAATTTGATTTGCCAGTTACGGGAAAGGACTGGTTTCAGACCCCAGCCCATGTTTTTCCTTAACTGTTTCTCTATCTCCCTACAAGATAGTTTGGTTACACTTAGAACATATTCTTTACTAATCGTCTTTAGTCTAGTAGTGTTAATATTTGGTTGGCTACTAAGATGCCGATTTAAAAAAGTTCCTTTTTATATTTTTTTAGCTTAATTTAATAGAGTCGTATTTATTATATTTGTGTGTAATTGCATTATTTTTTTAATCACTATTTTAGGACTGAGGTTCAGCTCAGCCTCGTGAGTAAAAATGAGGAGCTACTTGAATAAAATTAAGGCTTTATTCTAGAAAACAGAGTCCAAGCGATCAGAGGGTGTGCAGTGTTGACCACATAGCACCCTCTTTCTGAGAAGTTTGCACTATATTCGCCAACAAATGATGGCAGCTTGGTTTGTAAGGTTCATTTATTGATTGACGCCGTTGAGTTTATCTTATTTTGTATAAGTAATATAATGCTTATATAAAAATATACTATCATATCAGCGCTGACAGATAAATATTATCTCATGATTTGTAAAACCATTGATGGCCAAATATACATTAGTTTTACTTCAATAGTTAGCTTTGTGTATTCTTTTGATGTCGACTCCACCATAAGTTTAAATTGTGGCAAATCTATAACACAAATATAACCAGTGATGTAGCGTGATGGTAGGTATAGCTTGCTCTGTATTCTGAAAATAAGGAGTACAACAGAAGTAGTCCCGTATCTATCAGACGAGTACTTTTGAATCGACTGGCAGCTAATTAACAGAAATAATCCTAGGCACAGACAGATTTAGAGTTTTATTATTTGTATGGATATAGATTGTGTTTCAAAGTTGCCCTGGGCACGGGTAAATTTTATAAAACTATCATTTTTAAACTATCCAAATAATTATTATTAAATAGTCAGCAATGGCCATTATCTCTATTAGCTCTATTTCGGTTTATTTTATATTTAATTAACTATTCGTTCACAGCTGCTGAGATATTGTAGAAATTGTGTGTTTATCATAATCTCCAATCAGAGAAAATATTATTATTCAAAATATTAAGGTATGCTGTCAGCTACATTACCCTTTGCCTTAATTTTAGTCCATGAGTCCAACAGCTTAGGTAGCGAAAATGGACTATCTTGAATGCATACTTAAAAAAGACTTATGGTCAGGAATGTGTGAAGCAAATAATTTGAACTAGTGTTATTACATTATTAATAATTAACTGCAGTGGATGCTTAGTGTAAATCTAATATGGCAACTATACGAAATATTTAGGTTAACTTTCGATCATCACAGAAGTAGAAGGAAGTACTTCCTAGCAGTTGACTTTGAGGTAAATAATTTTTGTATGAATAACCAACATAACAATACTAAACAAAAGGTTGACTATCAATCAGCAAAGTAGAACGAGGTAGCTCTTACATATAATGGGCTTTACGGTAACAAATAGTTTGTACAAATAATAAAGAAAACATAATAGACTGTAAGTATTGATCAGAAGTGAACCATTTTCATATTCTCAAGTAATTAGTCGAGAGTCTTGAGACCATAGAAATGTTTAATAAAGATCACCACTAGCTTATAAATTATGCTTAATGGAACCAGTAAAAATCGATAAGTAATAAATAAAATAATTAACAGTAGTACTTTAAGTCAAAAGCCTAGACTGTGATTCATTATTAAAACAATTTGGTTCAGGCTTATCAGGTATATTATAAACTAGCTGCTGCCCGCGACTTGAATAAGGATTCATATCATGATACGGATATAATCTCTTTTTGTTCGCATCCGTGTTTTAGTTGACTAATTTCAACAAAAAACGTTTATTGCAATATAAATATAATAATTATATATATTGTCTCGCGGACTTTTTTGTTCACATTAGTGAGAACGCTCAATATGTATAGTATTTTTTTTATGTAATACCAATAGTTTTTGGAGCGCACGCGGAGAAAGCATATTTTTAGGCAATTTTTTATACCTTGTGTCAAACTATCAACATTTTTATGAGGAATAAATTAAATTATCAAAATAAAATATAACCTATGCTACTTGCTGATAATGTAGATTTATATTGGTGAAATAATTTTTAAAATCGGTCGAGTAGTTTATGAGTTTATCCATTACAAACAAAAAAAAATCAAATCTTTCCTCTTTATAATATTAGTGTAGATATCTAAATGGATAATACTATATTTATTTATTAAATATAATTATTATTTTAATGAAAATACCAAATCACAAGAAACATACAAAAAAAACTTGAGAATCTAGAGTTATTTAGAGGTCGATTAAGAAGTATATAGATAGTTTTAAAAAGTAAAATACAGGGGATCTCGGGGATGAAATTTAGGACTAAACAACTACAAAACGAGACAAAATGAAATCTTCCAAACGGAACGGAAATGGTGCACAGAGATTGTTTATGTAGATTTCCACCCTCTCTTTCCTTTCTGTCTTATTCCCCTTCTTCAAACTGATTCAATACTCTTAACCCCCCCCCCTCCTCCCACCCCTAACTAAATGTAAGACTGTCTAGTTTGTGCATCAGTGTGTGTGTGTGTGTGTGTGTGTGTGTGTGTGTGTGTGTGTGTGTAGGTTGGATATGCACGCATCATTTCCTCTTACTTATCCCACCTGTGCCCTATCTAACGAAGCAAATCATCGTGGATAAGGGAGGTCTATGGATGGAAGAGGGGGTTTGTGTGATGAGGAAGGGTGGAATCCCTTCTACCCCACGAACATACTTCATCTCCCCTCCGCCCTTCTTCCTCATTTACCAAAATCCCAATTGCTACCGAGAATCGTAACAATGACAACTACCCTTAAAAGACGTGTTTCGAATAATCAAACGACGTCTTTAGGGAATGAGTGTGCCGTGGAATTTTGCTCCTTTGTCTGGGATCTAGGGTTCGATTATTGGTTAGCCCTCACACGTAAATATCAACTACACGAGTTATTCAAAATTGGTTAAAACTAAATATGTGTGTTTCTATTGGATATATTTCATACACCATTTAGTTTTATCCCTCTTTATCTACTAAGATAATAATGAGGAATGTAAAACATGGAGTAAATGCACCCGCATCTATGTTTGGGAAAGTAGGGAACCCATTTAGTAAAAAACACCTTTGGTAGGGTTTATAGCGGGTCGATAACTGAGAGCTTCAACCTCCCTGGCATTGGTAAATATTACTTTACGAGACTGACATAGAGACTGCATACACACCGATATAATAACTGACTTATTTAAAATACCAATAACAATAATCTTAAGGCAATTTATGTGTTCTCACAGGACATGCGATTACAACATAATGAAATAAAAGTCACAGCTGATATAACAATTATATCTTGGTTCATATACTAAATATACAAAAAGTAAAAAGGAGAAGTTGGAGAGTAATAAATGTTTGAAAAGAGTAGAGAGGGAAGTGGGTAAAGATGGGGAGTGGAGAGGTAAAAGAAAAGATAGTAATTTTTTTTTGGGGGGGGGNGGGGAATAATAAATAGCGTATGAGAAAGAAAAGTGGGAGGTTATAAAAGTAGACATGGGTAAATAAAAAGAAATAAAGAGAAAAAAATCTGGACACTTAAATAAACTGAAAATAGCATTGAAGTTTTTTTTTAAATTTGGAAAATCAATAATTTTTAATAACCTCTTTCACCCCAATATTTTCACAATGCCATTCAGTAGATACAACCAAATTGTTATATCTATTTTGATATTATTTCATTTCAAATAATTTTGGGCAATCATGACAAATAATAAACACGGGAGAGTGAAGCCTCTATGGTTTGTATTACCTTACCATTATTTTTATGCTATTCAGTAATTCTCAATTAATTTTCCACTCCAAGTCATATATTATCTCGACCGAGGGACATTGGCGTGCCAATTAACTGTATTTCCCGCCCTGATTGGGTTTGAAATAACGAGAAACTAGAAGAGGTGTACAATTTCATTGATAATTAGCACAAGTAAAAAGAAATTAAAAATTTTCTAAAGAGAAAACTGTCAACAGAACACATTGCCTGGAAATTTTAGGGGATATGAACCGTTCTTCTACACTGATCAACATATATTTTGATGAGGGAGATAAGTTTGTGGATAAGTTATTTTGAGAATAAGTGTATCTAGTTATCATAACAATGTTTAAAAATGATGTTTTTTTCTAAAAAAATACTTCAAATTAGCTTGAGTAGAATGAATTCTAATTAAAACATCTCTCTCCCTAACTCTTCCTTTTTTAAAACATGTAAGCTTGGACTGTTAATTTAAAAATTAAGTTAAATTTAAAATATAATTAAGAAAGATGATTTCAATTACTGGTTTAAAACTAATAAAAAATAACATATTATCATTAACCTTTCAATATACAAATAAAATAGTTGGAAAGTTTGGATCACCCATGGATATGTTGACCATTGTAGACAAAATGTGCTCTAAAATTATAAAATAGAGTAGTACACTTTTTTTTTGAATGGATTCAAATTTTATAGCTTTTAATTCAAAAACATTTAATAAATCATTAACTTAAATAATTTTTTTTAGAAAGATACGATACTCAACCAAGTGACATATAGTAGGCCCTATATATTTATTAAAAGTTATAAAAATATTTTATCGGGACAAATTTCTATCAAAGATAATACAAAAGAGGTGTGTGCTCGCTCCCCTCTATCTTTCTGTCGATACAAATGATCTGTGAACTTTATGAAACGTGACTTAGAGCCCGTAGTAAAACTGAACGATGTCATTTTCTTTTTTATCGATCTGTCCTATTTTCTATATTTTTCTTTTCAACTTTGTGTTCCCTATATATAATACTTCCTTTCTTTCTTTACCTATTTTCTCTCACGGTTCTCGTTTCAAGGTCCGGCGTGAATGTTCACAACTCCTGTCAATCAAGACAAATTCATCGACATAGTTCGCTGGAACACCCAAAGCACAGCGTTCTATACTAAATAAAGCTCGGTTCACACATTCACTAAAAATAAAGAACAAAATAGTCTTGATTGATTTAACCATTCAAAAGTTAGACAAAACTATGGTGGGGGGGGGGGGATCCAGCTTAAAGACGTTTTATATATCCGAGTTTTACGTGGATGAGGATTATATCCAAGATTGTTATCTATCCGAAACAAAAAAAACATCATTATTTTATTCAGTAACGAAACCGTAGAACTGTAGAAATCAAGGTTAACAACTGTTTTAAAACATGAAAACAAAAACAAAAATCGTGTTTTTTTTTTAAATCATAGTTTAATCTAGGTAAGAGAAATGGTGCAAGATATCTGCGCGTTCCTCTCGTCGATTGATAGAAAACACGTGGGAATTAAGCCAATCCTGTTTTTCTCTCTGAAGAGAATACGGCTGCTTACACACCCTAACAAGAGTTATCCGACATTGAGAAGAATTGAAAAAAGAAGAAAATTAGAAGCAGATTATAAACAACATATTTTAGAAGCCTTTTGTGTGTGTGTGTATGGAATAATTGACAATGAGAAATAGGGATTATCTTGTTCGATCGCTGTGTATGTAGACCCTTAGCCACTCTGAGAAAATAAAGTTGCCCAGTGTATACGTTGGAGGTTATCTACACGTCACACCCGAAATTAGATAATATTTCGATAGTGATTATGACAGTGTGGAGCCACTGGATATCATAAACCTAGTTTAAGCCTAAATAACTAGATCATGGGGACTATAGGTACAATTCCCCTTTTAGGAAAAATACCTATATCAACAGCGGGAATCGAACGTGGGACGTCTAGAACAAATGGATCTTCTTAGATTTTAGTTAATAAACAGTTCTTTAAGACGTATGTCACTAAGCATAATTTCAAATTATTCTGGGGTTTTTGTGAAACAAATTAAAATCGAGCAAAACCGACAAACGCGCTTTACATTAAACGAGATATTCTCAATCTTTTCGCGATAACAATGAACACAGAATTTTTCTTATGTATAACTCTGTAGTTGCATGCGCACTGATTTATTGAACTATTTTTTATTGGTTTTCTGAAGTATATGTTGTACAGAACTGAGAAAGCTGAAAAAATTAGTCAAGCCAACAACGCGAATGGCACTATAAATATGTGATTGGCTTAGAGATCGTCACGTTACCATGTTTCTATTCTGGTTTTGTTTTTTCGGCACACGTGTAAATCTAAAGTAAAGCTTGATGACACGTTTACTTAAAAAATAAACTAAGTAAAATATGCTTGAGTATTATATATGAATTTAAATTCTGTATTCCCATCAAGCCTGATTATAACATAGTAAGCCAGAAACAGCTTAGTAAAACGTTGTTTACAAAAAATATACTTCATATCACTTTAACACATTCGATGCATCTGTTGACATTTCTATCGTCATAGATAACATTCTCGTTGAATAGAGTTGATTGACTTGAACGCTGAACGTTTGTAGCACAGTTTTAAGGAAATATTAGAATGTAGGCCAACTATTGTTACGTTGCCCAGGGGGCGCCCGAATATACAAGTCGTACATCCTTTCCCTAGAGGCTCCTACCAGGTTCCGATGAGGTGATAAGATAATGATGGTATATATAACGGGGTAAAATCGATGGAAATCTTTACCTACTTATCTGATTAACTAACAAAACTATGGAGACCATGAAAATTATTTATATTTCGTTAAAAATTCCCCGTTACCAGATGGGAACTGAACTCAGGATCTCTAAGTCGATAGGCAGGAGGGTGTCTGACCACTATACCACGAGGCCGGTTAGAGATTGTTATATTATCGCATTTTTGTTCTGCACTGAGGGGTGTGAATCTACAATTTCCTTCTTACTTCCCTTAGCGCCCCGCCCCCCTCCTTCAGATTGTATCGTCTAATGTTTTGGAGAACAACAGAGGCAGGTATTCCTCAACTGAAACGCGTTAGCGAATGGAGTAAAAAAAACGCAAGGACTATAGAGGTTATGAAGGAAGAAGAAAAGATGAAGATAAATATCGTTCGATGGAGGTAAGCGGGAAAGGGGATAGAAGGAGTAAGAGTAACAATAACGACAAAAAAATCAAGAGAAAGAGGATAAAAAAAAGATACAGAAAAGAAGAGACAAGAATGAGAACAATGAAGAAAAATTTGATGAAGTAAAATGGTTTCAGTGTTCGCTAGCTCTTCTCCTACCGTTCCGAAAGAGTTTTTTTTTTAAGAAGAAGAGAAAATGAAACTTTGGTTACGCATGAAAGTTTAAGAGACGCCATTGAACAAATATTTACCTAAAAATATACTAGAATCAAATAGTTTTGATATGTTTATATAAAATTCAGTTTTTGTTTTAAGACTAGTTCCACTGTAGAAGGAATATTTTTATTACAATATTTTGTAGCAAGTTTATTACCTTTTCGGGTAGTAAGACGCGGTGCTAATAATAATAATAATAATAATATTACCTTTTCTTAAACAGTCAAAGAAAGAAATATTGAGATCATCCAAAAATCTAACTTGAGATTTCGATAGACCCACGTTTTATAACCCCTCGAAACAAAAAAAAATGTTTTCACGATGCCATCTGTTTGTTTGACGGTTTATATCTCGTAGTTGAGCAAAAATTATTTTACTAATCAGGATAAGATTTGGTATTGAGGGTTTCCATGTGGTCCCCTTAAAAGGGGTTTTGGAATTATATCAAACCCTAAAATTAAGATTGGTTTTCTAGCGAGAAAAAAAGAGATATGATAGATTTTCTAAAAATCTGCTTAAGATACTTACTATTAAATTTGGTATCTAGGTAGTGTTTAATATTACAAACAAAATGAAAGTTCTCGTTTTGCATGAACATGGCCTTAAGATCACTTTAGGGAAGTGGAAGTTTCCAATTCTCATTCTATACCCAAAACTATATTAGATATGAAATAACATAGCTTTGTTAAAGTTGTAGTACTGTTAGAATTACAAATATTTTAACTTCGAATATATTTTTATAAAACGAATAGTTTCTAAACTATAAGCAAACCACACACAAACATATATATATATGTATTGAACCATAATTTGGATCTACCGTCCAAAATAAGAGGGTTCAAAACTTCAAAAAAGAAAAAAATAGAAAATATGAACAATTGA
>CABEEJ010003087.1:73268-91305 GCA_901482245.1 Timema douglasi | reverse complement strand
GTGTGTGTGTAAGTGTGTGTGTGTGTGTGTGTGTGTGTAAACCTTGAGCCGCTCTGATAGAACAGAACGTTTCTCAGGGCACACCAATGGAGGTTTTTTATATTACATTCACGAGTTTACTTGGATGACAGCTCAAAAAGTTACTAGAAGTAATCCCTAATATATCACTACGCCAACAGCTGACATCAGTGTATTTGGATAGCTGTAATGAAAACAGATGTTAGTATGTTAATGTGATAGTTTACCACCGTAATTTAAGGATATATTAGTTGTATATTTATTTGAGGTCGGCCACAAAGCTTATTTATCGTTTTATTCCACTTAAAAAAGTATTATTCACATTACTTTTACAAAAGGTCTAACGAGCATAGTTTCAAAATGGCGACTGTCAAATTTAAACCATGTGATTGAACGTAACGGAAACAAGTTCTTTACAATGATGGACCCACGCAGTGGATAAAAGCAATTCATTAGGTTAAATATTTCGAGATACGATAAAATAATCATAAAATAACTTATTGTATATATAAAACATGACAAGTATTTTCTCTTTTACAAGTAAATACGATGCCTGTATTAAAAGGTATTATTGTATGCACTATATTACACATCATAGATAACATTCCAAAACGAAGAATAAATAGTTTTAATTATGTTTAATATAATGTTTCGGATTGGGTAGAAAGAAATTACTAAACGTTATAAAACAGTGTAAGAAAACTAGTTTACGTTATTTCAAATGTAGAATATAAAACTTGTAAAAAATCACGGTTTTGTTTTAAGTTTTGGCAACCCAAAACCTAAACATATGATTTTTGAACTGTCATCCAGGGAAAAACCTACAATGAACAAACTTTACATGTCGTGCCCAGAATGAGATGATGTGATGATAGGGAATATGGAGTTGAAGAGCACGTAATGATCGTAAACCTAACTTGAGACTAATTGTGATCGATTAAATAGCCAAGCTATCATACTTGTTAATTATGGTTATAGCCGTGTATAAACATAGCATTTTCAAAAATTGAAAAATTATACCTGGATATGGGAATCGAACCCACAACCTTTGGCTCAATACTTTAATGTTCTAACCACTTAGATATCCAGACGTAGTTCCTTGCGCATGCGTACAGTTGGCAGCATAAAGTCCTCCCAAGTAGAAGGTGGCTGCGTTATCTGATAGCTCGTGATCTTAGTAATATATTATTTATTTAGCACCGCGTCTTACTACCCGTTCGGGTTATACGCTTAAGTACTAATTACGCTTATGGATTAGGAATTGGTAAGGTTGAATTTAGAGGAAGTGAACACCGCATTTGCGTGTAGGGAGAGTGGTAAACCATTTAGGAAAAGCCACCCTAGTTCACCCGACCGAGATTCTAACCTCGATCTCCCCGTCCTCGGCAGTCGAGCTTCAACACGACTAGCGCGTTAGCCAACTGCGCCACCAAGGCGGTTGTCTTAATAATTGATCATTCATATGTAGCTGGAGATTTCCACACGTCCATTACAGACTCTGCCTTAAAACATGAGTGAATAATGGCCTAGGGCACGGGATAGGAAAAGGGGGAAGGAATCAAGCATCGGACCTTTGTCATATCATGGCAACACTAACTACCCACGGGCTATTAAAATAAAAAATATACTTCAATAAAAATTTTCACTTCTAGAAATTATTATTATTATTATTATTATTATTATTAGCACCGCGTCTTACTACCCGTTCGGGTTATACGCACTTACGCTAATGTGTAATGGTAGGGTGATTGTGAGATGAAATGGAGGACCTACAGTTTAACGTGGGATCCGAACCACGGTGGAGACCTGGCATTCCCCACATTCACAAGATGTCTTGTCATAGGTGAAGGAAGGGTTTGGTAATCAGATAAATATTTGCTGGGACCGAGGATTGAACCCCGGCCGCCAGCACAGAAGTCCGACACCTTACCCCTAGACCGCCATGTCACCCTAGTTTCCTTTAAACAAACTTTAATGGAAACAACGCGGCCAAGAGTTCAACGCGTTGCCTGCAGCGTATTAAAAGTAGCATACACTACCATTTAATATAAAGTCAGAAGTATAGAAATGTAACCGTCAGCCTTTGGGTTGAGTTAATATAAATACTTCTTTATTAAATATTTACGCCTCCGTGGTAGTCTTGATGAATTTTTAGCACTGCGTCTTACTACCCGTTCGGGCTATATGCTTAGATACTAATTACGCTACTGGTTTAAGAGATATGTGAACTTATATTTGTCGGAATTGTATACGTATTTGCGTGGAGAGAGAATGGAAAACCATTTTGGAAAAATCAACTCAAGTACATCTTAATGAGGTATGAACCTCGATCTACCCCTCATCGGCAGTCTATTCTACTGAGAGAGTAGCGCGTTAGACCACGCGGCTACCGAAGTGGGTTTAAAGTATCTTTGATTCACTACATTTAATTTTACCTTTCTCGTGCATGTTTTTTTAAAGATACAAGTCTTAAGATTTCTTAATTTATTATTTTCTAATTTGTTTCATCTGGTTTGTCTCTATACACATAACAATTCCTGTTTTATAGATATATTTTGTAATAATTTCTTTCTTTATATTCTTGTTTAGGTGAAATTTTAACTTACTATTTTAGCCTTTTTTTTTACCTGATTGTATTTCATTCACTTTCCAAACCCTTGAAACTCTTTGTTATAAAATTACACGTCTTTCTTGTATTAACTTTATTTTCATTCATTTACTTTCTGTTTCATTTCGCCTAAATTATTTTCCTATTCTTCTCTAGACAGTTTTATTATTCAAAGTGTCTTAACTTTTATTCTCTTTTTAACAGCCCTACACTCAACATTATACTTCTTTTTATTTTTAAACAGTCTTTTTTCAATTTATCTTTCTTTTATGGATATTAAATAAGTTTTCCTTTTTGAATTTATTAACACACGGTGAATTTTGTTTAAGATATATATTTTTATCTACTCATTTTTAGACTAGTCCAGTATTTACTTTATTATGTTTGAAACTGCTTCGGGCAAAATTTATTTGATAGAGTTAATTTTATTATTATTATTACCTCGTCTTACTATCCGTTCGGGTTATACGCACTTACGCTAATGTGTAATGGTAGGGTGATTGTGAGATGAAATGGAGGACCTACTAGATGTCTTGTCAGAGGTGAAGGAAGGGTTTGGTAATCAGATAAATTTATGCCGGGACCGAGGATTGAACCCCGGCCGCCAGCATATAAGTCTTACACCTTAACCACTAGACCGCCAGGTCACCTGATAGAATTAATGAGTTTTATTATTTAAGAACAACTTTAACTAGCAATAACAATATTAGATTGGAAATTAAGATAGTAATACAATCAGTAAATAAAGTAATATAATCGGTAAATAAATGGTAATATTTCAGTAAGTTTTTGACAACTCTCCTCGTTTTAAGGAATTTAAAACTCATAATTTACTAAACAATAATCTTCCATGTTGTTCTTTATGTATGAGAAAAGTGGTCTCTCAAATTACACTGTCAAAAATAAATGGTATTGGATTTCACAAAGACTTTCTTGCTATATTTTTTAAATATGTAGATATTTTCTCAAAACTTGTAATTAATGTAAAACGAAATAATATACACTAGCAAACCCAAGCATAATCTGCACTATACCTATGTAAAACTCTTTAGTCCCAGTTTTAAATTTTATAATTTTATTTCTAAAGAATTAATGCCCTCATTTGTATTTCTGGAACAATACAAAAGATAAATGTTGGGTCAACAAGTGTCAACACTTTGTATTAAAATTTCGACTTGCGATTTAAATTTTCGACATTTTATTAGGTGTTGCAAATCTTCATGCCATCGCATTGCTATTAAATTCCTCATTTATAAACTTTGACCAATAAAAAAATGCAAATATTGATTATAGAGTTTAAAATGGAGACAGATCATTGTTGTACAAACATTTCTCATAAGAGGTTTAAGAAAAAATAAACTTTTTGAGAGACTTACTTATATTTAATTACTCTATGGCATTGGAGAATTATTGCGTTAAAACTTAAGTATTATCTCTTTACAACTAAAGCTCACAAAATTGTATAAATATATTTGCCAATATCTCAGAAACTGTTGGTTTTATAAAAATATATTTCATTTAAAAGGTTTTTTTTAAGAGTACTACAATTTTGCAATGATAATTTATTTAGTATCTCAAATAGTTGCGGAGATGCGGAAGTTTCTGCTTCTGTAAAGTACCCTAAAAGTAATTTTCCATGGGAAAATGAAAACAGTCAGTTTATTTATAATCTTAATCAATGCCTAGATACGAATTTTAACCAAAATCGTTAGAGCCGATTTAGAGAAGATTGATTTTCTCTTTTCACACTTGATTAAAATACTCTTAATTTCAAGTTTAAACAAACACACAGACAGACCGCATTGCAAAGACCACATTCAGGGTTCGGGGGTCCTTGAGACGTCGACATCCATCAACATTTCAGGTTATGTTTTTTTTTACGGTCGCAATACTTTACCTCTAGTGTTTGAAAAGTTAAAGAAAATATATATTTGCGTATAGCTTGAAAGCTACTGGTTTTATAAAAAAATAAATGTTTCGATTATAATATTTGTATTATTAATAGATCTACATCTTTCTGATAAGTAATTTCTCATCTCAAATAGTTTAAGAGATATGATAAGAAATGTGAATTTACGCATCAGACCGGAGCCTTTAAAGTTATTTTGCAGAAATATTGAAATTAGCCATTTTGTTTGGAATATTTATCAATGTTTTGAAATCAAATTTAATCAAAATTGTTAAAATCGATTTTGAGAAAAATAACTTTCTATCTTTTTGCCCTTCATTAAACTACCCTTAATTTTAGGGTTAGATATCCAGTTCAAACAAAACCTCGTTCCAACCCTATGAAAACCCTAGATACCAAGTTTTAGCACGATCGGTAAAATAGTTTAGGCTCTAGTCTGAGGTAGAGACAGACAGACAGACAGACAGATGTAAATTCAAAAACCACTCTTTCGAATTCGGGAGGTCATGAAACGTCGAGATAATTAAAATCTCTAGTTTGATTTTTTTTGATGATAACAATACTTTCTCTACCTGTAAGATAGCGAGAAAGTATAAATGAAGGGTAGAACTATTTTAAAACAAGGTTCTTATGAAGATATTTATTCCAAAAAGGAATGAGGATACTGAGGAATGGAGGTGGTTGCACAATAACAAGCTTCATACCCTGTACTTATCCCAATTCGTTAGGAAATTAAGTCTCTTAGCTTACGGTGGGCTAGACATGCCGCGTGAATGTAAGAATCTAGAACTGTGTTCTGGGTGTTTACTGGTAAACTAAATGGTAGCAAACACTTTGGAAGACCTAAATACAAAAGGAAGGATAGCAATAATATTATTATTAGCACCGCGTCTTACTACCCGTTCGGGTTATACGCACTTACGCTAATGTGTAGTGGTAGGGTGATTGTGAGATGAAATGGAGGACCTACAGTTTAACGTGGAATCCGAACCACGGTGGAGACCTGGCATTCCTCACATTCACAAGATGTCTTGTCAGAGGTGAAGGAAGGGTTTGGTAATCAGATAAATCTTTGCCGGGACCGAGGATTGAACCCCGGCCGCCAGCAGATAGCAATAGAAACTACCTGAAAGAGGGAGTGTGTAATGAGATGGACGGGATAAAACTAGCTCAAGATAGATGGAGGGTGTCATGAGATAGACTGGATATAACTAACCCAAGAACGGGATAGGATTTAATGAGATAGACTGGATATAACTAACCCAAGAACGGGATAGGGTTTAATGAGGTGGACTGGATAGAACTAGACCAAGAAATAGATAAGTGACGTACTTTTTTTAAGTGCTTCAATAAGCACTCGAGTTCCAAATGCCATAGAGTAGGTAAGCAAGTTTAACTTTATGTATAAATGTGCTTCTATCTTCTTACTGATAAATACGTCCTCTTATATTTGTTGGCCCTTTATTGCCCCCCCATCTCATTTTCTAAGAATATTCCCAGTATTCCAATCTATCCGACCATTTCTCCGAGATCTCTTTATTTACCCTTCCTTTTCTCTGTGTCTGTTCCCATATATCCTCCAACCGCGAGATTCTTTCCGTTACTACCCCCTTCCTCCCGGAGATGGGCCCAGGCTATATATATAAGAACTCGAGGTAAAGACATGTAATTTACCACGCACGTATCACATATTCCTGAGGGATTTCACCTTTCACGAGTTGGAGATGTCGACAAATACGTACACTTATTCTACGTCACGTTTAAGGTATCAAATTGCTTCGTTGCCCGGGAGGTCCGGTATTTGGTTTTCAAGAAGGTAATAAATATATCCTAAGAGTTCATTAAGGCTAAGTGGAAGTGAAGATATATATGTACATTTTTAGAAGTGTACACGCTATTTGAAAACATGTATATAAATCACGTCTCCTCATTAACCCTTGATATAAAAACTAGGTAGATATATGTTTAATTAAGTATTTTATGTCATTTAGTTTATCAAATACTGATTTAAAATGTTTTTGTTGTGAACTTTAATAGATTACACGAGAAAGGTTGTGTGATTGTGTCATGTTAGTTACTTGAATAATTTTATAAACATTTCGTTAACAAATAAAAATGCATAAACAAGTTTATCTATCTACACACAAATTTAAGTCACTGAAGACTTTATATGCTTTACTTGCTCACTGATGTGAATTATATTATGGCTATTTTATTATAAAAGTTGACGATAAATTACTGAACATATGTATCACTATACAACCTACAAACCATTCGAACTCTAAAAGAAAACAAATCACCCATTACCATGTATGACATTTGAAAAATTGTAAATGTTTGTCTTAGCAAGGAATTAAAAAAAAACTGGACACGTTGCCCAGTATATAAGCAAGTGGCTAAATGAACCTAGGTTTAAGATGTGTTAACCGTTAAGTAAATTAGAAGAAATAAAACGCCTGTACAGATAATTTTACAAAACTAGTGATGCTCGGAATATTGAAATGTTATTTAGGTCAAGGTTATTGGCCCTTTTCATTTGGCGTGAAAATGCAGATCCATGGGAAAAAAACAGTTACCTTCAAGAATTTTTATTGTTTTGCAATTTTCTTTTCGGAAACGGTTAGTTCAAGAATAGAAGTATGTTGATTAAGTTATAGTTTTTATATACACACCTCCTTTATAATTTTAACAGTGATCAAATATCGATAAAATCGACATTTTTAAATAGAAAACTATCGGCTTCATAACAAAAAATAAGAAAATGTAACAATTAATAAACATCGATATACTATCTTAGAAGGGGTGTTGAAAATATTAACATAATAATTTCATTCGTTCTCAAGAAAACTGATTTTCCCGCAAGACATGTCCGGTAGCTAGCGCCATCGACGGTTTCCGTGCTCCATCTGTTCTTGTTGGTGCGGAAGGATACCTTGGTCGGCTGTGAGGTTACGCCACGCCTTTCACCCTCCCATCCACAATTCCACAAAATAGGTTTTAGAATTTCACTCGACAGTGCCAAGGCCCTTAAGGATCAAGTAATATATTCGTAGATTGGAAAATGACACCCGTAAACAGGAATCGAACCAGAAACTCTTGGCTTATCAAGTCAGTTTTCTTTTACTTAACAATCCAGGATCTGTCCCGTGATCAAAACCATCCTTCAGTTATATTTAAAGACTGAGTCTGCGATGGATGTGTGGTAATCATCGGCTAACAATGAGCCATCGTTAATCCTATTATCACAGGTGATTCTTGCATAGATTAGTGGAAGAGCATTTTCGCACTAGGTCAGGGGCTCCAGGATCGATTCCCACGTTCAGTTGTCATTTTTTACTTTACGAATATGAAACAAACCACAATAAATGTACAAAACTTCGCAATTTATTTTGTGAGATTTGTCTATGATTGTTAATAGAACATCAGAATAAAAAGAAAAATAGAAGTTAAGAATATAAAAAATAAAAATTATAAAAATACAAGTTAAAGCATCAGAATATAAAAATTATTTATGAGTTAGATAATGTCCTACATTTAGTTATATTCTTCATCCGGGATTCTAAACGATGAATATACAGCTTCTAAGGCCCGGTCTTAACCTGATGAATATTGCTATCAGGAGGTTAAAGTTAGCTAGCAGATAAAGTTTGTCAGCCACTTTAATATCTTACGCGTATTATGAACTGAATTTATCTGCTGGATAGCTATCTGTAGGCTAAATATATTTGTATGCATAAAACGCAAGGCTGGTACTGTTTATACTGGTGCGCGCATGCGTACAACCCGGCTGGTAGCTACAACGCTCAACATTTGTTAAATAATGGCGGCTAAACGAGTGTGAGGAAATAGATGGCGTCACGTGGGCGCAGAAGCTAAGATATCTTGCAAGTACTAATTTCGGTGTCTGTCAAAATGTGGGCAATAGTTCGGTACAACGTTTACAAAATTCAATTTTTCATACTCACATTTTAATAATTTGATCTTATATAATTCTAAAAATAGCGTGTATAAGCCAAATGTAGAGTAATACGCGGTGCTAAGTATGATTATTCTAACTTTATATATAGTTAGAGCGTAAGCCTGTGCCTACTAAACACGTGAAAAAAGATTTTAACCTAAAAACAGATTCTGATAGGCTAAACATCATGAAAAACAGCTCGTAACTAGGGCAACGCCCATTTTACTTTTATATCCAAGTTATCAGATACTTAAACCCCTGATAAAAATGTGATTGATAGATACATTTTATCTGGAAGTCATAAGACGCACTGTTTTTAAAAACTTATCGACGAGATAAAAATATTTAACGGCCAGATTAATATTCATCCAGGAGTCATAAGACCGTCCCTAAATAGAATATGTTGTCAAACTTGGTTACTAATACATACCTAATGTGTTGTACACAATGTTTTTATAAAATAAAGAACACTAGTCAACAATATTTTCTAAACTGAAACTATCTTATGAAAACATAAGGTTAATGTTCTTAAATTTAGGTTTATTTATATTTCTTGGTAAATAGAAAATTAGCTAAAAAAACTTTTGAGGCATTCAAATATTCTTAAAAGAAGTATGTACGAGGTACGTTCACTTTTCAAGCTTGTTAAACCGTTTAAAAAAAACCTGGTCCCAAGACATTAAAAGATACTTCCAAGTTGTTTTATTTACTTTTTCACAAATATGTATACACTTCCTTCGGCCTGCTACATGTTCATAAAATAAAAATAATTGGCTCGTTTCCGACTTTGTGGTTTATTTTGTTTGTCTATTACCCTTTGAAATTTATAAAACGAAAATAAAGTCAGAAACTGTTTTACTTGATGAAATCATTTGTATGTAAACAATTAAAATACTTTTTAATAGTTACGAGACTAGAGTTTGGAAAAAGTTATTTGCATTATATTATTATTATTATTATTATTATTATTATTATTAGCACCACGTCTTACTACCCGTTCGGGTTATACGCACTTATGCTAATGTGTGATGGTAGGGTGATTGTGAGATTAAATGAAGGACCTACAGTTTAACGTGGAATCCGAACCACGGTGGAGGCCTGGCATTCCCCACATTCACAAGATGTCTTGTCAGAGGTGAAGGAAGGATTTGGTAATCAGATAAATCTTTGCCGTGATCGAGGATTGAACCCCGGGCGCCAGCACAGAAGTCCGACACCTTACCTCTAGACCGCCAGGTCACCCTGTATTATATTAGATCTAATATTTTTTAGGCCTATACTATATATTATTTCTGTCGTCAACATCCCTTTTCTCAACTAATACAAAGCCCACAGCGCTGAATAAGGTATCAGTGGATAGGTTTTTTTTACCGACTTCTGACATAACATACTCAGTTTACGTTAAAACACATGGTTTGTTTAAAATTTAAGTTAAAATAAAAACCTATATATTATTTCTGTCGTCAATAAGTCTCCGGGACAGACGCTTCAAAGAGCTGGATTGTCCTTGCCAAATGCTTTATTTACTAATGGACTGACAAGACATCTTGTGAATGTGGGGAATTGCCAGGCCTCCACCGTGGTTCGGATTCCACGTTAAACTGTAGGTCCTCCATTTCATCTCACAATCACCCCACCATTACACAATAGCGTAAGTGCGTATAATCCGAACGGGTAGTAAGACGCGGTGCTAATAATAATACTATTAATACTAATGGACGGTGACCTGGCGGTCTAGGGGTAAGGTCGGAATTCTGAGCTGGGGTCCGGGGTTCAATCCTCGGTCCCGGCACAGATTAATAATAATAATAATAATAATAATAATAATAGACAACTCAAAGCTGCTTTTTCAAGGGTCACTAAATCTAACAATATTTTTTTTATCAATAACCGAAAATGGCAAACAGAAAATTGAATATGATTGTATTCTGACAACCAATATTGTACACAAAGAGGTATTGCAAATTGTAAATACGTTCACTTTAATAAACTCTCTGCTATTTTGTGTATACAGTTAACCGAGGATTTAGTTTCAACAACCCAACAAAATACTCAGTCTTTTTTTTTGTGGGAGGTGGGGAGGGAAGTTTGAATGTGTCAAAGTTTCGCATGGGTTTACAGGTTTTAAATATTACTAGGGTTGTGGGTGGATTAGAATGTGGTTTAGATCATTTTCTAGTGATCTCAGTAGTGTAATTAGGAATTTTGTGAGGAAGCAAGCGTGTTAAACAAGTGAGAATCAAAGTGGAAAAATTACAGGATAAAAATGTGAGAACGCAACATGAAAGATTGCTGAATGGAATGTCGAAATATATGCAAATGATAAAGATAATGCTTGGAGCATAATAAAAGAGGCCGGAGGGAAGTGTGTGAAAGATGTGTGTGGATCTGCGGTGGAAGGAAACTTTTAAAAGAGATGCATAGTGAAATGAACGGATAAAAGAAGCTGTAAGAGAAAAGAAATTAGCATACAAACAAATGTTTGCGGCGAAGATTGAAACAGAACGTTAAGAGGTTGTGGGACGTATATAAAGAGAAAAAGTTTAATGCAGGAGAAGTAGTAAAAGAGAGTATGGAACAATTTAGATTAAAGAAAGGATAAATAATGCAGATTAATTTTGACGGAAATAAGCTGTTGTTCTGGGAGTAAGTAAAGAGAAAGAAACAAGGAGTGCATAGATGTTGATAAGAACGGTTCGGATAATGATTGTCTGCTTAGTATAAATGCAAAACTGATAGAACCAGTGAATGATTCTTTGTGTCTGGGCAGAATGTTCTGTAAAAATGGAGGGATCAAGGGTGAAATTTACAGACGGGTGAATGAATCCCAGAGAGTAGTTGGTTGTATTATATGTGTACTATTGCAAAGAATGTAGTAGTATCGAAAGAGGCAGAGAAGCCGGTATATAAAAGTGTGTTAACACCAACATTGTTTTACTGATGTGAAGTGTGGGTTTGTCTGGAGGAACACAAGATTAGTTTGAATTTGGCTGGAATGAAATATCTAAGGAATTCACGTGAAAAAATTCGTATGGACAGAGTCAGTAACGAATGGGTGCTGAAGGAGTGCATTTTGAAAGGGATCCTAAAAGATCAATGTAAGAGAAGAGTCTTACGTTGATTTTGACATGTTGAGAGGATGAGTGTGGATCGAGTGATTAAGCAAATATATGAAGGTAGAGTGTGTGGATTAAGTACGGAGTGATTATTTATAGGATGCATGTACAGTTTCCCTGCCTCTTAAGGGAATGTCATGATATTATATATATATGAGAGAGAGAGGAATAGTAGCTTATAAAGATATAAAATAACATAATTTTTTTAGTATATATATACTAAAAAACACTAAAAAATATTATATTTTAAATATTTATAAGCTACAACTTCACTAAAATCCCCAATGAGTTAACTGTATAAATTAATATTCATATACAAATAGTTAATTTGAAAATATTCGATCAAGTAATGCATTGTTTGTTTCATTTATAGGTAAAAAAAAATCCCAGTAATTATTATTTTTTACTTAACAATGATAATTTAATTTGTTTTAGTACTAACGTGTTTTCAACTTTTTTTTAATAACACGATATAATTAATTTTTTTAAAGTTGGCCTTGTGCATTTTTAATGAAGATATAAGGAAACATAATATATTGTGCTATATTAAAAATAATTTATTCAATTTTCAAATTATTTTGTTAGAGAAGTATTGCTTTTAGAATGGAGTGCAAGCTTTTTGGGTCCATTTTATTATATTAAATTTAAACTAAAAAATATTTAAATTAAATTATAATATTTTACCACTATAATTATGGACGTCAATCTTATAGCATTGAAAAATCTCGTAAAATTGTTATTTCCTGTCTTTACTTTTAAATAACTTGCCATTTCTTAAATACGAGAATATTTTCTACCATTATTATATTTAAATATTAAATCCTTTTGGATATTATAAAGTCTGGGGTTGCAAATCTGCATCTCGTAGCCAAACCTCACTCACATATAGCTTTTATTTACTTCACAAAGTAAAAAAAGATAATACCAAGCTAGTGGCAAACATTTAAATACTTGAATATTTAAGATACAAGTCCTAATTTTTGTCTTCACTATAGAAAAAATTAGCTCTACAAAGTGTGTAAGAAAAGGTATCCAGTATGAATATCAAATTCTAAATGAGTTATTAAAGAATCATTAAATATATTCCCATTGCTATTTCTAAGGTACTAAGTTAAAAATTAAATTAAAAATCGCATACAAGTTTTTATTATGTTATTTGACTACTACTACATAATGCATTAAAAATAAATTTAATCGTATTTTGATATTATTATTATTTAGCACCACTTTTTACTACCCGTTCGGGTTATACGATTGAAGTACTAATTACGCTAATGAATTAGGAATTTGGAAGGTTGAATTAGAGGAAGTGAACCCGCACTTGCGCGGAGGGTTAGTGGAAAACCATTTAGAAAAATACCCCCAGTTCACCCGACCAAGATTCGAACCTCGATCTCTCCGTCCTCAGCAGTCAAGCTCAACACGACTAGCGCGTTAGCCAACTACGCCACCGAGGTGGGTTATTATTTTCCAATTGATTACCTGACTAGCTCAGTAGGCAGTTGAGTTTGTGACTCCTGATATATATATATATATATAAGACTAGCACAAGTTCTCTTGGTTTCCAGGGAGATTATTTTTAGTTTAACGAGTGTTCGTGGAAAGTAACTTTAAAGTTATTGCCGTTAAGCCCCGAGTTGCTCGTGGTCTTTTTATTTTTGACCAGATTTTTAATTTATTTAAAAAAAATATCCAAACAATATTTCTTATAATTCAAACCTAAAGGTGTACGTCCGTGTACAAGGGCCAATATTTTTTATAAAATTTCAGAACTATCCGTGTGATAGTTATTGTGCAATGCTTATAGCAGACAAACTTCATTTTATTAGTTTAGATATTGAAGGTATCAAAAGGGAAAGATTAACCCTTATTTTATTAATATAAGATGAGAAAATATTAGACGAAATAACTTTTAAGAAATACATTTCTTGTGCATATTTATTTCTCTCTCGACGATGATCAAGTGATATCAAGTGATTAGACAAATCGGACATTGTTTTCATAGTTGGGTTATATATTTTCAATATTTTGTTTTTTCGTAAGATATTTTAATTTAATATGGTTTTACAAAGTGATTATTTAAAGGCTTAGATATTTTCAACTAGTGCTAATTAACTTTATTCTGTTTTAAGATCTGCTTATATCAGTCTACGACATACAAATATAACTATTGCAAAAAAAAAGAAAAAAAATGCATCCCCAAGACACCTTTCGATAACTATTCATTGACCATAACATTTCAACCATGCCAATAATCGAACCCGGATCCCTCAACGCAATCACAAGCACCAGTGAGTGATAAAATATACAATACGACTACTTAATTTATTAAATAAATATTAGTAATTTGTTGTATAGAATATGTACACGCCTTAACAAGAAAATGTCAGTGAATATGTTTATAATTACTATTATTTTGAGATTTAAAATTATTAAAGGTGTAATACAATGGCTATAGATGAGGAAGCTAGATTATAAGAATTGCACCAGAATAAGTGCGTGTTTGATATGGTAAAGCCACAGTTAAATATCAAAGTATATCCAGTCTAGATACAAACCTTGATCCATACATCACTGACAAGCCAGTTTATTGCAAGAATGATGCCTTAGATAGTATAATCGCCCATCTAAGCGTTAATTTAGTAATTAATTAATGAACACGTATAGTTAAACTTGACTAGATCTATTTTTTTAGCACTACGTCTTATTACATGTTCAGCTTGTATCATTATGTACTAATTACGCTGATCAGTAAGGGATGAGGAAGGTGGAATTTAAATGAAATATACCAACATTTGCGTGGAGTGAGAGTGGATAAGTCTTTTAGGAAATATCACCATAGTTAAACCGACCGGTATTCGAATCCCAATCTCCATTTTATCGACAGTCTAATCTATTGTGAAGTTAGCGCCTTAGACCATGTAGCCATCGAAACAGGTGAATATTTATAGTTTCACTTTTATTATGACATGCATGGACTTGGTAAAGAGTTCATGATGTTATAATTGCCTTTCCCGGCTACTTTAGGTTCGTTTAACTTTCCTTGATGTAATCAAAATAATATTAGCTTTCTGTAAGTCTACTCTTCTATAGTATATTAATTCAGAGTAAAAGATGAATATTTAAAATTAAAAGTTAAAACAACAAGTATTTATTATAAACAAAAAGAAAAAAATGCATATATTTCCACGATATAAAAGATAAAACAAAATTCAAATAACAAAATAGGTATACAGTTTTTATCCATCCCATATATTTGTAATGTCTGCTTCAAATTGTAATTAGTCAGATACTTTAAGAGTAATTAAAAACGTTTTGTAAGTCGATGAACAGAGATTTATACTTATTTACTGTGTTGTATTAGGAAATCGAAAGTTCATTGCCGCACCTACAAAAGTACGTCATATATTCCTATCTTAAATTAGTTATATCCAGTCCACCTCATTATACCCTATCCCTATGTTGAGCTAGTTCTATCCAGTTCACCTCATTATACCCTATTCCTATGTTGAGTTAGTTCTATCCAGTCCACCTCATTATACCCTATCCCTATGTTGAGTTAGTTCTATCCAGTCCACCTCATTAAACCCCATCTCTTTAATGTAGATTATAATGTTATCCTCACATCTGCGTCAAGGTCTTCCCAATGGTCTCTTCCCATTGGGTTGGCCAATCAACGACCTGAACACAGTTCTAGATTCTCCCTTACCTGCCGCAACATAAGACCTATATAGGTAGTAATTGATATTATTAATAGAAATATAAAATAATAAAATGTTTTACATTCCTATAACACAATATTACCCTGGCACAATTTATGCGTACAACTTAATACTACCACTTTACTCTTAAAATTGTTTAAAGTTTTGAATGCTTTAATAAATTTTATGTTACTTGAAATATTTTTTTTTTCTAAAAAAATTATAGATTTTGAATTATTATAAACTAGAAACAATTTATTGATTTCTTAAAATAAAATTACGGTGCTAATTATATCACTTTGGTTTAGGGTGGGGATGTAGTAAGCGCAAAAAAAAAAGGTCAGTATTTTTTTACAGTTTTTATAGTAAATTTATTTTGTCAAAATAAATAAAAATTTTGGTACTATAAAAATATAGAATTTAATTTCCTTTACATGGTGACCTCAAAAGTTGTTAAATATCTAGCAAGGGTGTCATGGAATTTAATTACAACCTTTTCTCTTCGTTTAAAAATTTTCATATGGTTTTAGTGTAAATGTTGATAAAAATCACCATGATAAGAAAACTAAACTCTTATGTTATCTTTTTTCTTCTTTTTTTTCCAAAAGAATGTTTTGTTATTAAAGTTGGAAAAACACTTCCATTAGCTCGCGTTGCACCTTAGTTAAGCTTGACAAATAAACCATAATATATAGCAGCTAAGCCCCTTCCGCTAGCAGGAGACCAGGCTGTGCATAGGTAACGCAATGTTGATAAATAATATGGAGGTACAGCCGTGTTCATAAATAATACCAGTTAACGCGAAGAGTGCGTTGAGATTGCTCCCGTAAGGTAGGAAACACGAAAACCCACTTCATAAATCCTCGTATTTCAGACAACACGATGTTCTCCTTGGAGAATTGAAGAGATTTTTTACAACGGGGGTAATTAGATGAGTTTACGTAAGCTCAGAGGCCCAATTCCAGCCTTCTAAAGTGTCATAAAGGGTACATCTTTGTAGAGCTACTCGAAGAAAAGTTCCGACTTTTATTATTCTTATTTTTTTTTTAAGATTCCCCCCCTCCACACCCTACTCCCCCCACTCAAGACCAGGATATACGTATTTTAATAACACTAGTGAATTTGAGATGAGTACGATATAATTTATAGGAAGTGTCGGTAACCACATAAAGGAAAAATAACGAGTTACGCATGACTAGGACTCGAACCCAGACTTTACCGTCGTCAGCGAGACATATTAAATGAACCTGACGTTTAGAGCGTTCGCCCAGCGATGTCTCAAAGACACACAGAAGAATGAAATTATCAAACTTTTTTTTTTGCACCGCATCTTACTACCCGTTCGGTTTATATACGCTTAGGAGCTAATTACGCTAATGGTTTTAGGGATTAGGAAGCTTATATTCAGATGAAGTATACCCGTATTCGCGTGGAGGGAGAGCGGAAAACCATTTTGGAAACACTACCCTAAATACACCCGACCGGGAGTCAAAACCCGATCTCCCCGTCATTGGCAGTCCAGTCTACCGCGAGAGTAGCGCCTTAGACCATACGGCCACTGAAACGGGTCTAACATCAATTGTACAGGAATAGTGAAGATTGGAATTATTCTTGGATTACGAATATGACGGAATAAAGTATCATTTTCGTAAATTAAAAAATGACGCCTGGTTACGGGAATCGAGCCCGGAACCCTTGGCTTAACGTGTAATTATTCATCCATGAGCTATTCATGTTCAGTTAGTAGTCATAGGCTCAATTCCCATGTGCAGGTGTAATATCTCAATTTACGAATTCTTCTTAATACTAATAGGAGAACATTAAATAAAAAGGCGTTAAAAGCAATAAATACTCATTAAGGGACCGAAGCAGGTAATTAATAGTTGTTTACACAGACTCTGAACTTTCTTGGATTTTTAAAAGTTATTAAAAAAACTTAGTTACATACTCATCTACCTCGTTATTTAAGTTTTGACCAATTTACGAGCAAAGTCTGCTTACATCACCTCTCGAATATAGAGAACATGATTTAGAAACGTATAATGAATCCGGAAATGTAGTTAGTAATTTACTATGCTTCAAAGAAAGCCAAAAATACCGTATACAGAATTTAGTCCAAGTATCCGTGGGGCATTTTAGTGCGAGATGCATTATTCCTTATTACGGTCTAGTGCCAGAGGTATGTAAATATAATATTAAGGCTAAATAATTTATGGGAAAGAGCTAAGGAGGGTGAATTATAGGCTAAGTGGGATTATGTTGGAAAGGAACTTTTAGAAAAGAAAAGAAAATCTTGTCGGTAATGATAATATTTTACTTTATAATTTATATTAAAGTAAAGGGGACTACTAATTTGTAAGCTACCTCAATACACACTGTTGAAATTGAACCCTGGACCCTCTAGGGTATGATAGAATCATTGTAGCCGATTAGTAGAAAATGGAATTTTATTCTTTTAAGCCTTTAGCAAAATGCTATTATTATTATTATTATTATTATTAGTACCGTGTCTTACTACCCGTTCGGGTTATACGCACTTACGCTAATGTGTAATGGTAGGGTGATTGTGAGATGAAATGGAGGACCTACAGTTTAACGTGGAATCCGAACCACGGTGGAGGCCTGGCATTCCCCACATTCATAAGATGTCTTGTCAGAGGTGAAGGAAGCGATTGGCAATCAGATAAATCTGTGCCGGAACCGAGGATTGAACCCCGGCCGCCAGCA
>CABEEJ010003087.1:54591-72105 GCA_901482245.1 Timema douglasi | reverse complement strand
CCCCCCCCCCCTTTTTCCAAGTCTGTGATATCTCTATCTATTATCTGTACAACTGTGTTATATCGGTATAAAAAATTGAGTCATATATATTTAAAATTGTCCTCCGATTCAAATAACGCCTAAATATTTCCAAACATTGAACAAATATATTTGGTTTCAATACAAGTTTAGATCTGTGGTGTTCAGATGTCACCACTCGGCAAAATTGTGTCGAAATGGCAGATTTATGGTACTAAATTATACAGGAGATAAATGACGCTGAAGTTTGTTACAATTTTTCCCCTCAGTTAAGCTTTTGAATACTTCAATACCTTTGAACCCCTCACCAGTTGGAACGTGTTGTGTGATTTCACAGTTGATCGAAGATTCGGTCCTGTCAAAAACTGGCGAGATTGACGGAAAACTTCATTTTATTTTAAATGGGTATGTGTATTCATAATAGCTGTGAAATAATACTTCCAACTCATTTGAATATTTAAAACAAAATGATATTTGTGAACACGTGGATTAAATGGCAGGCTCACTTAGTCTGATTTTCTGGGCTTGAATCCCAACAGGGTGGTATTTCATAAATCATTCTCCACTCTATTTTCATTATTATTATTATTATTATTATTAGCACCGCGTCTTACTACCCGTTTGTGTTATACGCACTTACGCTAATGTGTAATGGTAGGGTGATAGTGAGATGGAATGGAGGACCTACAGTTTAACGTGGAATCCGAACCACGGTGGAGGTCTGGTCTATTTTCATTAAAATGTGTGTATAAAAACTCCATGGTGAGCAATACTGACCGAGCGGCCGCTGCCTTTGGCGATGATAGTGCGAACATTTTCGGATAGAGGGTGTCATGTGGTCAGCACAACGATACCTGTGGTCATTCATCTCAGTTTTCTTAACTGGAGCTGCTACTTCTTATAAAGCTTATTTTCCTCTATATTCTATTTCATTTATTATTATTATTTTTTTAAATGCGTCAAGGCCGAATGGAATAGTAAAACACAATGGCGGGGAGGAATATTGATAAAATTGTCAAAGGGATTATTTTAGACAATATTAATTACAATAACTTTTTAAAAAAACATTACAAGTAACAACTTCAGGGCTGTAGAAATATTGTTGAATTTAAAAAAAAAAAAATCATATGACGTTGGGAATAATATTATTTCATGTTCCCGCCTCGGTGGCGTAGTTGGCTAACGCGCTTGTCTAGTTGAGCTCTACTGCTGAGGACGGGGAGATCGAGGTTCGAATCTCGGTCGGGTGAACTGCGAGGGGTTTTTCCTAAATGGTTTTACACTCTCCCTCCATGCAAATGCGGGTTCACCTCTATATTAAACCTTCCCAATTCCTAATCCATTAGCGTAATTAGTACTTAAAGCGTATAACCCGAATGGGTAGTAAGACGCGGTGCTAAATATTATTATTATTTCATGTTTGATTTATCCATATATGCGTGCCATAGATTTGGCAACCCGGCCTTAGACCGTTCCTCCACGGAAGTCTCTAAGCCAACCTCATTATCCTTACCTCACTAATTAACACTCGAAATATTTTGTGAATTACTCTGGTAATTTTGTTCAAAATAAATACAAAGTAGTCTACCTAGGTGATCTTGGGTTAAAGTGATCCACCTCAGGACCCAATGCTCGTGGGTTCAAACCCAGCCGGGATTGATGGATTTTTCTTGAGTGATAAAAAAATTCGTAGCACAACTTATATCGGAGGGGGAGAAGAAAATCAGTCAGTCCCATGCCGATTGTGGGATGTAAAAGCACGCTGGAAGGTATGTGAAAATATCTTTACCGGAAAAATTGGAAGGTTCTTTCTCTCTCGCTTGTAGAAATTCTCTCTCGGGGGATGATATACTCAGTCGGTTCAGAAAGTGTACGTTAGATACCTCATTTTTGGGGGAAAAAGACAAGTTAATTTAAGGGTATCTTTCTGATGACAAATTATTTTTAATCTGTCTCCAATCCATAAAGATTTATTAGAAAATACAAACGATTATATCAAACCATTTATTTAAACTACACCATGCATTACTTCTCTCCCGAGATATCAGCATAGTTATATTAATGGGGTAGGCTAGAATTTAAAGGAAATGTATCCGCATTTCGTGGAAGGTAGGTGGAAAACCTATTTAATTGCAAGAGAAAAATCAGTAAATCCGACCAGTATTCAAACGCTGACCTCTTAAATAACCCTAAAATCAAGCCAAAAGGGATTGACACAAATGTGGGCTACTTTTGTATTGGACATTGTGTAAAATAAAAAGGACTGGAGCTCTCTTCATCTCAACAATTAATAAATGTCGATATTTTGACACACACAGAACGGCCCGCAACGAACTGTCCGTTACACGATAACCAGACGTTAAAATGCCAACAGATCCTACTGGACATAACCGCCCGAGAGGGCAGAGGGAGATGACTGGTGAAGGGTGGGAGAGGAAAGGGGGGGAGGCCAGCGACCGAGCAGTGAGATAAAACTCTAATTGCCGGGTAAATCTTAGTAATCTGGGCCATAAATCGCTTCCAACTTCTATGGCACCAGAGACGTGAGTTGACCCATCTCTTTTAATCGCGCCGCTAATAAATTTTAACAAAATACGACAGAAAAGGGAGAAACAGAAAGCGAGTACTCGGTTGGGGAGAGAGGGGGGGAGAGAAAAAACCCCACAGATAATGAGATGAGAGACGAAGAGAAAGAACGGGAGGCGAGATAAAGGGACGAAGAATGGAACTAAGAGAAGAGATACGAGGCAGACGAAAAGGGTACTGGATCCATCCTCTCATATTGTAACATCGTCTCACGATTAATCATATATAGATAACACAACAAAAGGGGGAGAGGGGGGATAGTAATATTGCGCGTCTGGGCTATATCATTCGTAGCCCAGTAGGGAAAATATTATCCTATTATCCTGTACTAATGTACAGTCTCCCAGGGGACGCCCGAATGTACTAATCGTGCATCCTTTCCGTGGAGGAGGCTCTTTCTATGTCCCGATGAGATGAGGTGATGGTGATAGTGAGTATGAGGAAACACTTAAACCTAACTTAAGCCTAACTAATCAAACCCTAGTGAGAATTGGGGTAGCTAACCTTTCGTGAAACATACCCAAGGTACCGGCCGAAAATAAAACCCGGGAACAATAGGCTCGTAGTCCGGTGCACTAACCACTACACCACGGGACCAGTTGACCAAAGGAGTATGAAACTAAAATAGATAAAACAAGTCATTTGTGTCAATTTCGGCCTTTAACTATTTATGACCTATTTTATAATTTGTATTGTGATATGTATGGCATAATTTATGTTAATACATTTTAATTTTATTTTAAGTAAACTAAAATTATTGATTTTAATTCATTTTTTAAAGGTCAAGAGCTTTTTAGATTATTATTATTATTATTAGCACCACGTCTTACTACCCGTTCGGCTTATACGCACTTTACGCTAATGTGTAATGGTAGGGTGATTGTGAGATGAAATGGAGGACCTACAGTTTAACGTGGAACCCGAACCACGGTGGAGGCCTGACATTGCACACATTCACAAGATGTCTTGTCAGAGGTGAAGGAAGGGTTTGGTGATCGGATAAATCTGTGCCGGCGCCGGGACCGAGGATTGAATCCCGGCCGCCAACACAGAAGTCTGACACCTTACCCCTAGACCGCCAGGCTACCAGCTTTTTAGAATGATCTTATGACATATGATATAAAATATATAGTATAAAGTTTCTACAATCCAATTTTCATAAAAAGAAATGTTATTAGATCTACTTTCACGTATTCGTACGTAGAGTCTTGTGATATTTGTAACGAGCTAAACCTGTCCAGACTTAATTGGGATATAAAGAAAGATCGAAGCAACTAAACATGGGTAAATAAACACATATTATCTACATACTGTGGGGAAAGCCAGGCCTCCACCGTGGTTCAGATTCAACGTTAAACTGTAGGTCCTCCATTTCATTCTCACAATCACCCTACCATTACATATTAGCGTAAGTGCGTATAACCCGAACGGGTAGTAAGACGTGGTGCTAATAATAATAATAATCTACATACTAGTCCTGTAATACATAACTGTATGTGTTACATACCAACATCGTGGTGACTTCATGGGAAGATCCCGGCCCGGCCCCATCGGATGAGACGCCATTGGAATAGTGGCGGGATCGCGGCACTCAATAATATTGCACTCGACTGGCCAGAGTTTCCCGAAAGACTGAAGTAGTGATGGGCAGAATCGGATGAATAGAATCGATTCTTTCGATTATTATGAATAATCGATTCATTTGATTCTTTTAAAATCGATTCTTTCGATTTTTTTAAATCATTTGAATGAGAAAAACATTCGAATGAAAATAGTAGCTGACTTGATGCGAGCTGGCCGATTCATTCCCTTACCCCACCCTTGCCAGAAGTGCTGAGGAAAATTTCTTCATTTCTATTAGGTTCATTTTCAATAAATAGTCCCCATTGCTACACAATAATCGACCTTACGCATTCGAATGATTCTAAGGCAAATTTAATACAAAGTTTAAGTGGTTGTACAATTTACAATCGAATAACAGCCAAAAATAATTCGAATTAAAATTACAAAATGATTCGATTATTTTGCTACATTACTATGTGGATAGTTCTTTTTCATTTCCTTAAAATTTTACCTTCCTAACTAACTAATCGCATATATCACGAATGGTTTGAGAAATACTTTTTTTTAACGTTGACTTAAATTTATTATGTAGATAAGTATATACTTTTAATTATTTAATAAAACATTGCCCGGCCGTAATATTAAGATCGTAATATAATTTTATTCACTGAAATAATTTTACGATTGTAAGGTTATATATTTTTGTTATGTATAAGAAACATTAAAGGGTAAATTATTTCGACTCTTTTAAACACAAAGGGAAACGTATGTTCCTTATTTTATTATTAATCGCACGCAAAATACGTATTTATATTAATTGCGAGCTACTTATTTGAGAAACGCGTTCACTTTTTCACTGTATAGTATTTTGTTGTGGCTGTACTTTGGTCTTTGACACTGTCACAAGGAACTAAATGCAGTAATAGAAAAGTGTTGATAAGCTGCAAACGCAAAGGAATGCGTGTTGGGAGAGCCGATACCAGGGTAAAGAGAATAGTAACACAAAGCAAAATGAGCAACTAGTAACTACTTTTAGAAGTAGTAAATATCCGATTATTACCGACTCTTTACTACTTCTCAAAATCATTCGAATGATTCATTCGATTATTTTTCAAAGAATCGAATGATTATTCGATTCTTAAAATCATTCGATTATGCCCATCACTAGACTGAAGGCGATGCCTAGCCAGTCCACTAGGCCGAGCTGACCTTCCAGAACATCATGGAGTGTCACCCCCCATCCTTCACTTTCTCCCATCCCGGCATGCTTCGCTTCTACCGCTATATAACTCCAGGGATAGCTTGGCAACGACGTGATTGCTATCGCCGATAGTCTACCAGACGAACATCGCTCCATCAAATAACTAAACATCTGCACAGCGGTGAACATGCTGTTCACGGCGAGGGGTCAGCTCGATCGGAGGAAGTAACATGCACGGTTATAGATGAAAGGAGGAATAGAGACTAACCTACGTCTTGTCTAGACCTAGGGATGGTTGTTAGGTTTTTTAGAAACAATAGCTAGGTGTTTAGAGAATACTTATGATTAGGTGTTTAGGGAATGTTTATTCTGAGGATCGGCCGATTTTGTTATGTAAAGTCTATTGCCATTAGTTGAGTTTAAATATTATGATCTCGCACTTCACGTAAGCTCCCTGCTGAGTCCTCGGGCCAGCGGCATAAAATGGGAGTGTATCCCACGTCATAACCTGTATGACCATTTACCTATTTCAGTGGTAACTTGTTGGGGAAACGATAGTTCTGATAATTCGAGGGCCTTGTATTGATGCCTAGTTAGGTATTTTGTTTATATTGAACTTCAGTTGGGGTGTTCAACCAGTGGGCCGCCTCTGCCCTTCAGAAATGGCCCATGGTAAGAGATAAATATTTTTCATATTTTGTTTATGGTGAACTCCTGTTGTGGTGTTCAACCTGTGGGCCGCCTCTACCCCTCTGGCACGGCTCTTAGTGTTGATTGTTTAACCATTAATTTTCATCTTGCTTTTCCTCTGTGGATTTTCCTTTGCTGTAATACTGTTGTCGCTCTAGGAAACAGAACTTGAATCTGCCTCGTATCACGAAATGTACGTCCGTACCTTGTGCCCTGTTAACAGGTTAAGCTAACGGGTTGTTCCTAACCTTCTAATGAGGTCAAGTTTGACCTTCATTCGCTTCACGCATTTAATACTTTGGTCTTTGCCTAGCCAAATATCTTGCCTGGCACAGTCAAGGCTATAGACCGTACTCATTTAGATTGTGTACATTTGATGTTTTCTGTATCATGTCATTGTTATTTAAACTTATCCTCATATTGTTATTTCTTATATAGTTATATTTATGTATGTATTGTTCCAACTAAATCATCCCATCACCGAGGGTAGGGTTAGGGTGGTGGTTCATATTCAACTGTCTTTTTTGATAGATACTATCAATGTTGACCACCAAAAAAAACTAGGATCTTTTAAAAATTATTTCTACCAAAATTCTACTATTATTGGTTCATCCTAACCTGAGACCGGAAATAAATCAACACTCCCATATCCCTACGCGAAAGACCTACATGATTGGTAGAACACCAGCACAATATTTCAAAACAGGCGCGACCATGTATAGTCAGTATCATAGAAAAGTAGTTCACTACGAATTTTGTTTATATTTTTAAATTTCCTGTTTTATGTTTAAAAATTTGAGGCCAGACTCAGAAAAACTCCATAATTACACGGGAAGCAATCAACACTCGCAACCATCATGTAACACTGCCGGGATGAACTGTCAGCTAACCGGTGACTTGACGTTAACATGTGATAAGAACTGTACCATGGGGGTATGGGGGGGAGGGGGAGATCCCTCAACGCTGAGTCAGGAGTTTGTTGTATTCGAAAAGCGTTTGCAAAGCTTAAAGTATGATTTCTAAATCAAATGAAGGTGACCTGGCGGTCTAGGGGTAAGGTGTCAGATTTCTGTGCTGGCGGCCGGGGTTCAATCCTCGGTCCCGGCACAGATTTATCTGATTACCAAACCCTTCCTTCACCTCTGACAAGACATGCGAGGAAAGCCAGGCTCCACCGTGGTTCGAATCCCACGTTAAACTGTAGGTCCTCCATTTCATCTCACGATCACCCTACCCTTACACATTAGCGTAAGTGCGTATAACCGAACGGGTAGTAAGACGCGGTGCTAATAATAATAATAATAAATCAAATGAAGGTATAATTTTAGTTATAATAATTTTCTAATGTTATTTTAAAAGAAGTTTAGTTCAAAACAAAGGAGGGACTATTTAGCGAAAGGATACCAATGAAGTCCGTTCAGTGACAAATCAGAGCATAGACTTTCACGTGGCTTTGTTTACGTCAGTTCTCGGCTTTGGTTGAATCAATAATAGGGCCAATAATCAAACGTACGAGGATATAATAACACGAATATTATCTCTATTAAAATTAATAAAATGAAGTGTTTGTTTGTTTCTCATGAGCTTTGCTTGATATATACCCCAAGCAGAGGTATGACATTTAAAAATTGGCACCCCCTTTGCATACAGATCTGTACCTCAAAGCCGGAATTTTAAACTTATAATCTGATTTTTGAAATAATAGTTAAAATAAAGAATAAATAAAGATATATTAACGTCATGAGATAAATTTAGTACTAAAGTTTATAAAGTTGTGCCCCTTGCGGGCTACGATAACCCCTGTGTACGAAAATGTGCTCCTTAAAGCCTTAAATTTAAAAACTTTCCCCCGATTGGTTTTTAGTTAATTGAAAAATGAATTGAAAGCAAAATGGCTGTGGCTATCGCAGGTCTTAAAGGAAAATTATATTTAAGTTACCCTTCCACGTACCATCATTAACTTTATAGTATTTCTCTCGGGCAACATCGGGTACCAAATATTATTTACTCAAGTTACAAAAGGAATGTACCTGTCATAAGACAGAACACATATTAGTATATAACCTTAAGATGATTAAAGCCAAAAGCACAATCCGCAAAGTTTCATACCAAATACTGCAGTATGAGTTTAGTACCTTTAAATTATTATTATTATTAGCACCACGTCTTACTACCCGTTCGGGTTATACTCACTTACGCTAATGTGTAATGGTAGGGTGATTGTGAGATGAAATGAAGGACCTACAGTTTAACGTGGAATCCGAACCACGACGGAGGCCTGGCATTCCACACATTCACAAGATGTCTGGTCAGAGGTGAAGGAAGGGTTCGGTAATCAGATAAATCTGTGCCGGGACCGAGGATTGAACCCCGGCCGCCAGCATAGAAGTTTGACACCTTACCCCTAGACCGCCAGGTCACCTAGTCCCTTTGAAACACGCGTCACATTCATAACTAGACAAAGAGTAGATGAGCGACTATGTGTATCTCCTTCGTCCACAGAGATCTTTGACGAATAACTTTTTAAGCACCTAATTCAGTGGCCGAATGGTTTAAGGCGTCACTCTCGTGTTAGACAGGTCTGCTGATGACGGGTAGTCAAAGTTTGAATCTCAAGTCAGATCTACTAAGAAGTTGTTTTTTCCCCTCGAAATGATTTCCCACTCTACTTCCACGCAAATACGGGTAGATTACACCTAAGTTGCTTCCTTCCTCATCCTTACCCCGTGAAAGTAACTATCATAAATGTGTATAATCTGAACCGGAAATAAAGACGTGACGATAAAAATAAAACCTACTTTAACAAGCGGCCGGGGTTCAATCCTCGGTCCCGGCAAAGATTTATCTGATTACCAAACCCTTCCTTTACCTCTAACAAGACATCTTGAGAATGTGGGGAATGCGGGGAATGCCAGGCCTCCACCGTGGTTCGGAACCCACGTTAAACTGTAGGTCCCTCCATTTCATCTCGCAATCACCCTACCATTACTCATTAGCGTAAGTGCGTATAACGCGAACGGGTGGTAAGACGTGGTGCTATTAATAATAATATTTACACAAGTGAACTTGAAACCGCTTCCTTCTATTCCCAACTAGAGATGTGAAGAAAGTATCAGTACTTTACTAATATCGATAGTTTTCTTTCGATAATAGTATATTTTAATCGATAATTTTACTTATATTAGTACTGTAGTAGTATCGGCTCAGTATCGAAAGAAAAAACTTTCTTGGCACCTTCACTCATGTTTGGATTAGATGTTTACAAAGGTGGACTGCGGGGGAAGAACAAATGACGTCATTTATAGTTCTCACTCCTTTTCTGCATGACGACAAGAAGCAAATCTAGTTGGTTTTAATTTGATTGAGCGGGAGAATTATTCAATCAATGTGTGCGTGAGTAGACATGGCGAGACCCTACCTGCTGCTGAAGATCCGGTGAAGCAATAACCCAAGTAGGCCTACCTGGGGCTGTGATGGGATGATCTTGGTGCTTCGGATCAGACGCGCATTTATACCAGTTAGGATGAGGATGAGTTTATTTAGATTAGCGAAAGAGAGTGCAAAACACTAAGAAAAACTGAGGAGTTGAGCCGCGGTGGAGACGCACGTCCACCTTTGAGGAAAACACTTTGCGAACTAAACAAGGACACGCGCGTAAAAATACGAGAGAGCAATTGTACCACCCTTACAAAACATAATTAAGAAATAAAAGGCAGTAAACAGAAGAATGTGATAATTTCATAAATTAATAATGAATGAATATAAGAAATATTTAATTAAGTAAACAATAATGAAATTTATATTAAAATAATAAAATATAAAGAAATAAATACTAAACACTAGTATTCAATCTCATCATAATTTATGGCTGTTCTTTCATATTTGTTTATCAATACATCCTGACGGGGTGAGTGGAGACCAATCTACTACCCCTTGATCAATAAACACGGTCATCACAAACTAAACCAAAGAAGCTTTTGTAGAACTCAATGAAATCGCTCAACTCAAGCAAACGAAGCAGAAAAGTGTATATGCGTTGTTTAAGCAGATGAAGCAGGGCAGAGCGTCCATTATTATATTATTTGTCACTAGTTAATAATATATCTAAACAACGAATGTAGTTTAAAAAAAAAATTACATCTCCCAGAAGTGAATTATGAAAGTTTTCTAAGAATTTGGATAAAGAACAAGCATCTTTTAAATTTTGTTTTAAAATATTAGAAAACATTATAATTTTCAGTGTTTAAATAAACATGAAAATACAATAATTATGTTTCAAAAGTTGAAATTATTATTACTTGAGAAAAGAAAACATTTTTCCAGATTAAAATTTCGATACCGATATCGATTCTTTTCTCTTGATACTAGTACGATATCAATAGTTTTCTTCCGATAATGTTAATGGTTACAGTATCGAAACCCCATCCGTATTCTCAACGCCATAGAATTCCCTCTGTCGGCCGTTCGAGATATCCATCCAAGCCAACCAACGCAATCTCCCTGCGGTGTGCCGTCGGTCAAGGGTGAAAGGCAACCAGGGTATTCACAGCAAATCAGTTTATGCAGATGTCAAGGGTGGGATGGACGGTCGAATGGGAGAGGTCAGATGGGGCCCTAGGGAAGGTTGTTGAGGTTGGTTTGGGTTGATTTTAGGGAAAAGGACGGAATCAGGAGTGTCTAACACAGGAACGTTGGGTCCTAGGAAAAGATTCCAATCTACCTCAAGCTTGGCACAAAGAAAAGAGCATCGTCTTGACAACTAGCTACTTTCATTGCAGTGTTTTATTTAGTTTGTATTTTTTGCTTTCTTTCGACACCTTGGAGAGAAAGTATTGTGATCGTCAAAAAATATGAACTTGAGATTGTGATAAATGATGATGTTTCATGACCCTCTGAAACAACAACAAAAAAGTTTTCGTAATGCCGTCTGTCTGTCTGTCTGTACCTCGAGCCAAAGCCGAAACTATTTTACTGATTGAGCTAAAACTTGTTAGTTGGGGTGTCCTCAAGGTCCTTACGAAGGATTTTTTGGAAATAGATATCTAACCCTAAGTTTAAGGGTAGTTTTGTGAGGGGCAAAAAGAGGAAAAATATTTTTTTTTTTTTTCGAAACTCATTCAAACGATTTTGATTAAATTGTATATAGACACTGTTTATCATTGGTAATAAATAAGATGGAAATTCTTAATTTCTCATGAAAATTACTTTAGGGGTACTTTACATGGCAGAAATTTTAAAATTTTCATCATTTGAGATATAAAGTAACTTATCATTGTAAAGAGTTAGTACTATTAAAGATACAATTATTTTATTTGAGATTTATTTTTATAAAACCAATGATTTTTTTAGCTAAAAGCAAGTATATATACTTAATTATTCAGGTGAACTGGCGGTCTAGGGGTAAGGTGTCGGACTTCTGTGCTGGGGGTCCGGGGCTCTAACCTCGGTCCCGGCACAGAGTTATCTGATTACCAAACCCTTCCTTCACCTCTGACAAGACATCTTGTGAATGTGAGGAGTGCCAGGTCTCCACCGTGGTTCGGATTCCACGTTAAACTGTAGGTTCCATTTCATCTCACAATCACCCTACCATTACTCATTAGCGTAAGTGCGTATAACCCGAATGAGTAGTAAGACGTGGTGCTAATAATAATAATAATAATAATAATTAATTATTCAGGTCTTTAAAAATGAATTTGACTCCTGTGCTCTTGGTGACCTGGTGGTCTAGGGGTGAGGTGTCAGACTTCTGTGCTGGCGGCCGGGGTTCAATCCCAGGTCGCGGCAATTATCTGATTACCAAACCCTTCCTTCACCTCTGACAAGACATCTTGTGAACGTGGGGAATGCCAGGCCTCCACCGTGGTTTGGATTCCACGTTAAACTGTAGGTCCTTCATTTCATCTCACAATCAGCCTACCATTACACATTAGCGTAAGTGCGTACAACCCGAACGGGTAGTAAGACGCGGTGCTTATAGTAATAATAATAATAATAATAATAATAATCTTGTGCTCTTTGTTAGACAAAGATGTTTCTCGTTTCTCAATTTGTATGTAACATTGTTCCTAATTTCTAATGCCATAGAGTAACAGTGTGTATTATTTCACTTATGCTCTTTGGTGTAGTGTTTCTTCAACAATGTATAGACCTATTATTTCATTTCACAATTAATCTTATGAGATTTTAGTACATGTCTATTTTAAAATTTTAAAAGCGAGATAAAATCTCCGTGGTGCACTGTAGCATTTAATTTTAACACAAGTTTTTTGTTTAACAGATTGATTTGTAGTACCGTATCATCATCATCATCATCATTAATGAGTCGTCAATCTTGAGATTTATTTTCTGTAGCTCTTCACGTTTGCCTACCTTGAAACAAATCTTGTATAACTTTTTACTTTCATCTACCGACATAGATCGCAATCCGATACATGTAATCCAGTCTTGGTTTTCCTCTTGAATATCTTCCGTCCACATATGGCCTGACAAGTTTTGTTTTTAACACTTCATATTACACACACATGTAGCAATTACACTAGTGAATTAGGAATGAGGAAGGTCTAATTTTAGAAGGAATGTTGCCCGCATTTGCGTGGAAGGAGATTAGAACCTCATTTAGGGAAAAAACTTAGTACACCTTACTGGGATTCTTAGATTATTATTATTATTATTATTATCATCACCGCGTCTTACTACCCGTTCGGGTTATACGCACTTACGCTAATGTGTAATGGTAGGGTGATTGTGAGATGAAATGGAGGACCTAAAGTTTAACGTGGGATCCGAACCACGGTGGAGGCCTGGCATTCCCCACGCTCACAAGATGTCTTGTCAGAGGTGAAGGAAGGGTTTGGCAATCAGATAAATCTGTGCCGGGAACGAGGATTGAACCCTTGCCGCCAGCATAGAAGTCTGACACCTTACCCCTAGACCGCCAGTTCACAAAAAAATAATAGTTATATTTTATTTTATGTTCGTGAGTTTATAATATTAATAGTGGAAATGTATGTGATAGAACCTTTAATTTTTTATAAAATGAAAAATAGCTATTTTATAGTTTTTACACTATAATGTACGTCATTCCATATTTATTATTAGAATTAATAAAAATAGTAATAATAAAATCCCACCTCTACTACATGGGGAACAAAATAATTCATTCAATAATGATTCATCAAGCCATTGTATTCCTTGGAAAGAAATCTGGTAGCATTAAGAAATTCACCAAGACAAAAAAAAAGTGCAATTTAATATGAATTCATTGTATTTATTTCGATAAATCGATGCCATATTTAATCAAATTAAAATGGAAACGGTTAGCAATTGTTTATTAATAGCTTAATCGATACAGTAGATTATATTACATAATAAATAATTATTGTATTATCTCAAATTTTTTTATTAAGCTTAGGTTATTTAAAAATGTAGTTTTCAGACTCAAAACATACGAAAGATTTTGTATAAAATAACAAACTAATAATACATAATAACTCGTATGTAAATAGTATATGTAAAGAAGTTAAACAAAAAATATATTAAGTGAAAGCTTGAAATATTGTTGATGATATTAAAACCATTATCATGCAATCAACTTTGAAAAAGGCTGACGTCAGTTGAAACAAAATAAAATAAATAGAACAACACGACCAAAATCTTTCAGATAAAACAGAAGGATGGGTTTTAATTTCAAGTTCATTCAAGCGAGCCCCGGCTCGTCTCTTGCCGAGAAAACAAAAGAGAAAATCCCAAAAATAAAAATAATTGGTAGCCATTCAAAGAGATCACTAGGGGAGAGAAAGTTTTTAACTTCAAAAGAAAAGTCTGCTATGGAACGTAAAAAAAACCACAAGAAATAACTTGTAGCTTAAAGCTTTGTGTTCTTAACAATCGCAAAGGAAAATAAAGAGACTTAATAAAACTGGTGATAGTGAGAAAAAAAAAATAGGAGGACTTTCTGTAAGAGAAATAAGAGGTTTACAAGAAATTATAAAAATAAATTAGAGAATTTTTTTAAGTCTGAACAAAACTCGCATACAATAAAAACAACTATTATTGTGGCTTAAATAGCCAAGCTATTATATTTATTAATTACATTTATAGCAGCATCTAAATATCATAATTTTATAAATGACACTTAAACATGAGAATTTAACCCGGTGCCTTTGGCTTAGTACTCCCAATACCTTAACCACTGATCTATCCAGGAGTGGTCCTGTGTCTAAGGTTATTCTTCACTCATATCTTAAGGCACAGTCTGTGATGGAATTGCGGAAATTGTCAGCTACAATTGAGTGATAAATTAAGATCACGAACCATCAAGTTAGGCCAAATGGTCCTGGGTTCTATTCCCGTGTACATGGCGACGTTTTCCAATCTAAATAATAATAATGAACCTTTACGAGTTAAAATATTTTTTAATAAATTTTATTGTTACGTTTAATACAAAGTTTATTTAGGACTTGATCTCTGGACTATCATTTCTCTACTATAATACAACCCTAATCAAGAATCATTATTTAAGGCGGTGAATCCGGATATAGTTTGGAGAGAAACGAGATCGTAATTCACACAAACTAACAATGCCATTGCAGGATTTAGGAGAGCACTACGAATGCCATTGTGGGGTAAAGGAGATCACTAACAATGTCATTGTGGGGTAAAGGAGATCACTAACAATGCCATTGTGGGATATAGGAGATCACTAACAATGCCAATGAGGGATGTAGAAGAGCACTAACAATGCCATTGTGGGGTATAGGAGAGCACTAACAATGCCAATGAGGGATGTAGAAGAGTACTAACAATGACATTGTGGGATATAGGAGAGCACTAACAATGCCAATGAGGGATGTATAAGAGTACTAACAATGCCATTGAGGGATTTAGGAGATCACTAACAATGCCAATGAGGGATATAGGAGAGCACTAACAATGCCAATGAGGGATGTAGAAGAGTACTAACCATGTCATTGTGGGATATAGGAGATCACTAACAATGCCAATGAGGGATGTAGAAGAGCACTAACAATACCATTGTGGGGTATAGGAGAGCACTAACAATGCCAATGAGGGATGTAGAAGAGTACTAACAATGACATTGTGGGGTATAGGAGAGCACTAACAATGCCAATGAGGGATGTAGAAGGGTACTAACAATGTCATTGTGGGATATAGGAGAGCACTAACAATGCCAATGAGGGATATAGGAGAGCACTAACAATGCCATTGTGGGGTATAGGAGAGCACTAACAATGCCATTGTGGGATGTAGAAGAGTACTAACAATGCCAATGAGGGATGTAGAAGAGTACTAAAAATGCCATTGAGGAATTTAGGAGATCACTAACAATGTAATTGAGGGATTTAGGAGAGCACTGATGGGGGCGAATAGATCCCACGTATTGGCTGGCGAACGTTGAAGTGCAACCTTGATACAACAATTCTGAGCAAATTGGTAAATTGAAATTATTTTAACTTTTATAGTTTAGACTTTAGAGGATAAGAAACGTATATTTTAAAAAATGGGAGAAATAATTATTGTATCAATATAATTCATTTTACGTAAAAAGTGTTTTCTTTATTGTTTATAACTTAATAACGACACGATGACAAACTAAATATCATCCATCAGTGGCACCAATTTTTAATAAAAACAGTCTTAAATATTTTCCCTTTAACTAAAATCGAGTATTTTTTTAAAAAATATTTTAAGCTTTGAAAATTTTAATTCAAAATTACAATAGAAAAAATCAAATTTTGATAAATCTTCCCGATCTATTTCTGTCCTCCGGTTCTTCTTTTTGATGCTCTTTATATTCTTTATAACTTGAATCGTAAAGCACGAGGTGGGGGTACACAATTTCCAGCAACTGCTCTGTGATGGTCATGATTACAACAAACACACACAGCACCAACGTTTGAAACCAAAATAACTAGCGGGACGCGGATAAACAGTGAATGCAGCAAACCACGCGGGACGAAAAGGTCCTCTTGATTGTATTCGAGTTGCTATTTAGAGATTTTTACGAATCTTAAATCTCTCAAATATCATAGGGATCAAGGGATTTGAGAAATAGTGGATTCAAACTTCCCATATCTAAATATAAAAGAACCAGTTTAGTTTATTTCTTGATTATTTTTTTAGCAGCGCGTCTTACTACACGTTAGGAGTTTATGCTTTTGTAGTAATTACGCTAATGTGTTAAAGGTTAGGAAGGTATTATTTCAAGGAAGTGTGCCCACATTTACGTGAAGATAAAGAGTGGAAAACCATCCTCGATACACTTGAACCGAGATTCAAACCTTGATCTCCTCTTCATCGACAGTCTAGTCCACCGAGAGAGTAGCGCGTTAGACAATGCGGCCACCGAAGCGAATCACTCCAATGTTTGACTTGATTGATGTTGACGGGTAAATCAGATATTTGGTGCTATTAAAAATATTTTTTTTTTTCCCTTAAAATGATTTTCCACTTTCTCTCGATGCTAAGGCGGGTAAATTTTCTTCTAAAATTCCACCTAATTAATCTCTATACAATGAGCGTAATTAAAGTATGTGTACTACACAAACGGGCACTAAGAAATGATGAAAAACTAAACACAAACTGTATTATGTCTAAAATAAAACACTACTTTCATTAATTATAATTTTTACTATTATCAACCCACCTCGGTGGCGTAGTTGGCTAACGCGCTAGTCGTGTGTAGCTCAACCGCTGAGGACGGGGAGATCGAGGTTCGAATCTCGGTCGGGTGAACTGGGGAGTGGTTTTTCCTAAATGGCCTTCCACTCCCCCTCCACGCAAATGCGGGTTCACTTCCTACAATTCATCCTCCCCAACTCCTAATCCATTAGAGTAATTAGTACTTAAAGCGTATAATCCGAACGGGTAGTAAGACGCGGTAATAAATAATTATTATTTACTATTATTTTATTTTTAATTTGTATTTTGACCAGTTTCTAAAGGTGAATGTTCTAAGGCTTCAATTGCATGTTAGACCGGCCTGCTGATGGGGGAGATTGGGGTTCGAATACCGGTTGGCTCTACTGAGGGTGTTTTATCTTGAAGCTATCCTTCCACGCAAATACAGATATATTACCTCTAAACCCCTTCCTTCCTCATCCCTATCCCATTAGAGTAATTATCATAATATGCGTAAAACCTAACAACCATTAAGACGTGGTGATAAAGAAAAAGTATCTCAATAACCCGTTTAGATTTACTTGGTAACTTGAGGGACCAACTATTAAGAAAACATCTTCAAAATTATTAATATTTTTTTTAGTGACTGAACTGAAAATTTGTGTACCTCGGGCAGACGGAAGGTAGAAGGTAAGTGCTTCACATAAATCAGTCAGTGTGTGTTTTCTGCCAGCGTGTATGTGGCCTCAGTATACATATATCCTCACGTGTGCACGTGTAAAGCTGGTAGGAGATATATATATATATATATA
>CABEEJ010003087.1:29502-45440 GCA_901482245.1 Timema douglasi | reverse complement strand
GCCGGGGTTCAATCCTCGGTCCCGGCACAGATTTATCTGATTACCAAACCCTTCCTTCACCTCTGACAAGACATCTTGTGAATGTGGGGAATGCCAGGCCTCCACCGTGGTTCGGATTCCACGTTAAACTGTAGGTCCTTCATTTCATCTCACAATCACCCTACCATTACACATTAGCGTAAGTGTGTATAACCCGAACGGGTAGTAAGACGCGGTGCTAATAATAATAATAATAATAATAATATCTTATCAAGGTAATAATGCAGTTTTGAAACACGATTACAATAATTATACATTGTAATTCAACCGGGATAGTGGCAAATTAATTGTAAACAAATCCAAGAGAGCTCAGTTAATTGGTAAGTTTACTCTTGCTTGTAATAAGGGAGGGAGAGAGGAAATACCTATATTAATCTTTATTAATATCAAAAAAATGAGGTAAACGCGTCATTAATGGTACAATTATTTTAAAGTCAGTTGGTACGTGCGAGAATTTCATAATCCCTACAAATGTGAGTTTAATTACATCATTATAAACTATGGATTTTACCTGAATAATTGTTTACACAGCCATAATACTTAGCGTGCTTTTATCCTGTACAAATGTATTTATATGAATATTTTAGATCATATTTGTGGTTGTAAATATACATTGGCAAAGCTATACATCATCTCTTTACGGAATTGTATTAGTGATATTAAAGAAAAAGTTGGTGAAAGTTAATATGTAAATATATGTTACATTAGTGAAATATTATAATGCAGTTTATTTTTGCATCAAATATTTGAGAGTTAAAATTCACAAAATCATTACGTGCATTTGTTCAAAATAAGCGAATGGAGACAAAATGAATTTTTCCTCAGTAAAATAGAATGATTTAATGAATTTGTGGATTCGAATATATTTGAGTTTTGTGTGAATTTCTTTAAAATACGATACCCTGTTATTTATAATAAAATATTATTTCTTAATAGGTGACTTGGTGGTCTAGGGGTAAGGTGTCAGACTTCTGTGCTGGGGTCCTGGGTTCAATCCTCGGTCCCGGCACAGCTTTATCTGATTACCAAACCCTTCCTTCACCTCTTACAAGACATCTTGTGAATGTGTGGAGTGCCAGGCCTCCACCGTGGTTCGGATTCCACGTTAAACTGTAGGTCCTTCATTTCATCTCACAATCACCCTACCATTACACATTAGCGTAAGTGCGTATAACCCGAACGGGTTGTAAGACGCGGTGCTAATAATAATAATAATAATAATAATAATAATAGTTTTCTCATACTGGTATTCAAGCTATAATAGTGTTAGAGGATATTTGTATTAAAATGTTAAAATTGTCACACGTTTTATAAAACTATTTAATTATATACTATAATATTAACAACTAAAAGGTTAAAAGGTAAAATACTAAAATGTTAGTTCACTTTTCACTGATAATAAATGCGAGCTAGAACCGAATTGTTCTAGAAAAATTCAGGCAGTCTTTTCACGGATATAGGTAAACAAGCACTGATTTTTTTTAGGTAGGGGGGGGAGGGGAAGGGAGGGAAAAGAACCCCGTTTCAAGTTTTGACAATGTCGCCAATATTTCAACAAAAATAAACTAAGCTGGCAGGAACAAAGTGAAACCAAACAAGGATTTTTATTTCTATGTCTGTTATTGATTAGCTGTACTGTATTTTATTTTTAACTACCAATCCCACACGGCGTTGCCCGTGAACCACTGTGCTATAAGAATTATATAAGCCCCACCCCACCCCCCACCCCCCATCATCCACACCCCTTATGGTGCCCGATTTGCCATGAGAATTTAATTATCAGATTAACAATATTTTCATTTAAAAAAATTGCTAAAAATAGCCTCATTAAAAAGGTTAATTAAAAAAATTTAAATTCTGTTTTGAGGTGCATTCGGACCCCTTTCCGTCAACTTCTGTTTAAAAAAAAAAAAATCAGGTCTCTGCGTGCCGTAGATTTTGGCTGGGCATCGCACACAAACAAACACGCACATAAACACTTTCTTTTATTATTATAGATACTATTAGTTCGCTTGTCTGTGCGTGACATCCTCTAACGACGACATTATGCCAACGACGCAACTCAGTTAACCGGACAAAACACCGCGGGGAGCGCTACATCCCGATATAGATTGGTCTTACTCAGCACAGGAGGTCTTATTTAGCGCTCGTTAGGACAGAAAACCTCTCACGCTTGCTTTGTTGGTTAGATCTCGTGTTTATTCTATTCTCTCACAAGGAAAATTGTGAGACATAAATCGTAAATACTTTTTCATTAAATCCATTATAGTTTGGAATATTTTTTTTCTAAAATCTGTTTTAAGAAAATACCATCCAATTATTAATTTTCCACAAAAAAAAAAGCTATTAAAGTGAATGGTCAGAGTTCCTGGCTACAGATTCAAAGGTCCCGGTTCGATCCCCAGTGCTTCCTCTTGAGGACAAACGAGGAGCTATTTGAATAAAGAGGTAGCAACTCCGGCTTAGAAAATTAGTATTAAGGGCCAGAGGGCTCGTTGTGACGACCACATGACACCCTATATTCGCAAATGTTAGCCCTATTATCACTAATGGTGGTGGCAGCTCGGTTGGTATAGCTTGCTTTTAAGGCTCGCCAAATGGAGTTTTATGTATTCTTTAAGGCACTACCTAAATTCTCAATTTGAACCAAATCACTATATTATTGTTAGCACCGCGTCTTACTACCCGTTCGGGTTATACGCACTTACGCTAATGTTTAATGGTAGGGTGATTGTGAGATGAAATGGAGGACCTACAGTTTAACGTGGAATCCGAACCACGGTGGAGGCCTGGCATTCCCCACATTCACAAGTTGTGATTAATACACGTCTTGTCAGAGGTGAAGGAAGTTAAACAGATAAATCTGTGCCAGGACCCTGGATTGAACCCCAGCCGCCAGCACAGAAGTCTGACACCTTACCCCTAGACCACCAGGTCACCTCAAATCACTATAGCCATCTAAAAAAAATACAGCCAGCTATCAGTAAACAACCCTTAAGTAATTTCTATCTCCAATATACTTTTATTCATAATATAAAATACTTCCTAGATATCACCTTTCCAAAATATTTTTTTAAATTATTTTAGAAAAATTTCTTATTTTATAAAAATATCTCATAAGTAGCTTATAGCTATAGTTAAATATCAAAATGTCTCCCTTATAATGTGATTAATCAAATTATTTTGACTATAGTCGCAGATTTAGAGAAAAATAATTGTAATACTCACTTTTTTTAGTTCGGAGGCACACAAAATGTCAATATTTATCAGTCTCTAAGTTTGTCAACAATTGGTCGAGAATGAAGGCGAGAAAAAGACATAATTATTCCTATTTTTAAGACATGCAGTTCTTTCAAAGATTTTTAACTAGTGTAGCCAACCTAAAGAAACATTATGAACATGGAGAATCTTAAGTAAGCTCATAACACGCTTCAATGACCGCGATAATCTCGCAATATACTAGACTATCGACGACCGGGAGATCAAAGTTCGAATCTCAGCTGGGTGGGTTGAAGAGGATTTTTCCTAAATGTTTTTCACCTCACCCTTCATGCAAATGTGGGTACACTTCCTATAAATATAAAATTTCTAATCCTTAAAACAAATAGCGTAATTAGTGCATAAGCGTATAACCTGAACGGGTAGTAAGACGTGGTCCTAAAGAGAGAGATAGAAAAGTAAACTCAGTGTTTGTCAAAAGAGAGAAAGAGAAATTAAATTGTTGGGAAAATACCTATTATTTTAATTTACACCCAAATATGGATGGAGCTCGATTTTTTTTTCAGCTTAAGTCAGGCACGCTATAATACATTATTATTATTATTATTATTATTATTATTATTATTAATGGCACCGCGTCTTACTAACCGTTCAGGTTATACGCACTTACGCTAATGTGTAATGGTAGAGTGATTGTGAGATGAAATGGAGGACCTACAGTTTAACGTGGAATCCGAACCACGGTGGAGGCCTGGGCTGTAATACAAATAACACTATTAATAATAATATTAGTGATGGTATCTTCCATCCAACATTCAATTGGATCATTTTATTTTATTGCTATGCATCTTAAAGTAGTTTCTTTATTCGGTGTATTAATTTTCAAGTTTCTCGTGAAATTTTTTGCAAGCAATAATTAAAAAATAATGTAGTTCCTTGTTATTATATTATGATTAATATCTAAACAATAATTTACTTTAATAATCACAGTATTTTAGAAAATTAAAAACCTATTTTTCTTGCAGTTAACAGCGAAAAGAAGTATTTTATCAGTATAACCACAAGCTTTCAAAAATGACAGTTTGAGATCACATGAATTGACGTATGAATATGTGAAATTGGTCTCAAACTTTTGTAAAGTACAGGAATTCCTAATTTGTCCTTACTTTAGCTACCGAGGTATAGCAAATAATATAGACACATAAACTAGCCATCATTATTCCAGATTAAAGTCTTACGATTTCGAAACTAAGGAGACGGCTAGACTGGAGCTGGCGCTCGAGCCGGTAGTCTAGTTTACAGGCGCTAGGCGATATTATTTTATGCTGGTTCATTGAGTGGTAGGAAAACTTCTCATTTTGACATTTTTACTATCGATAGGCTTAGCACACTTGCTACTAACGGCCTAATTTAATTGGTAAGGCTTGACTGCTGAGGACGGAGAGATCGAGGTTCGAATCTCGGTCGGGTGACCTGGGAGTGGTTTTTCCTAAATGGTTTTTCCACTCTCCCTCCACGCAAATGTGGGTTCACTTCCTCTAATTCAACCTTCCCGATTCCTAATCCATTAGAGTAATTAGTACTTAAAAGCGTATAACCCGAACGGGTAATAAGACGCGATGCTAAATAATAATAAAAAAAAATTGGTAAGATCATAAATCATACCTATATATATATATGTAAAACTGACATGTTAAAATACTTCAATATTAAAGTCAAGGTAGGCCTTTACAAATAAGAATCACGATTAGCGTGGAGAGAAGATGAGAAAACCACAACAATACATCACTGGTCAAAACTCACCCTCAGTTCACTGAGCCAAGATTCGAACCTTTCCCTCCTCGTCAACAACTATCGAGCGCTATCTGCTAATCGCTCTCACGCTTGTCAGTTTGGCCGAAACCCTAACTCTTGGCAAGTATTTCTTTAAATGAGCAAATGGTGACTTTCTTATCGGAAAGTATAGCCTTTATCTCATATTATACTTGTAACAAAGCTTAGTTTTAAATCAGGAGGAGGAATGCCAGACCTCCACCGTGGTTCGGATTCCACGTTAAACTGTAGGTCCTCCATTTCATCTCACAATCACCCTACCATTGCACATTAGTGTAAGTGCGTACAACCCGAACGGGTAGTAAGACGCGGTGCTAATAATAATAATAATAATAATAATAAATCAGGAGCTTGATTCATCTCATCATGATCCTGAACAGTTTTCAGCCGCTGGCTCAGTCTGTTTGGAACATAGCCCTCTCCATTACCTCTCTCCCTTTACCTGGGTCCTTTCCTCTCTCTTCCAGATTCCTTCTTACTCCATCTGTCCCTTGGTCTTCCTCTCAGCCTCCCACCTCCCCCTCCATACCACCATATCCAACATCCTTCTGGGCATCCTTTCTCTATCCTGTCCTAGACTGGCTCTTCCTCTACTAGTCCTCTTATTCTTTCATCTCTCATCCTGTCAAATTTTGTCACACCGACTCTGATCCTCAGAACTCTCATTTCATTTGTCTGCATTCTGATTTCATCCGGTTCCTTCAATACCAGCGTTCTCTTAGGATTAATGTAAAATTTGTTTTTTCTTTATTAATTGAAATAAAAAAAATATCAATAAAATTGTTATAAATGAAAACAAAAATTTTTTTCACTAAATTACAAGAAACCATTGACAGATATTCAAGAATTTTTGAGGTCATCATGTGAAGAAAATTAAACTATTTTTATACTGGAGAATTGTTTGAGCTATTTTGACAACAACAAAAAGTTTTGCTTTAAAAACTGCAAAAACGCTTGCCATCTTGCCCCGTAAAGAGCAAGTTTCATTAGCGAGTATCTTGTAAAAGATTCTTGTCCTTTGTTCGGAAATGTACAATAAGTTACACAAAGTTGAAGCTCATGTTGGCCGATCTGACATGACCTGTCACCCAACGTAGACAATTTTAAAACGGTTTTAGCATCCGTATGAGAGAACGCGAAACTTTTTAAGACTATACAAATAATAATGTCGGAAAAATTCATCTAATATTCTAACTATTGAAGGTAGATTTATTGAATTGCTCGTCAGACACAAGAGCATCATCCATGCTTGAATTCCTTATAAAGAATTTGCACAATAAAGGAAACGCGTATTTCAGAGAAGGAAACGAATTGTAGGAAAGAATGAAACATGAAACTCTTTATTATAATGGGTTTATACTTCTGTCAAATGTCACCTGATTGGAATATTAAAGAATGAAACATGAAACTCTTTATTATAATGGGTTTATACTTCTGTCAAATGTCACCTGATTGGAATATTATATTTGGGAGAAGGAATATTTGGAATACTTTGCCCGTGTTTCGATCAAACACGCACTACAATGGCTTAGATCTGCGATGTTAAACCTGTGGCCCGCGATAAAGCTTAGTCCGGCTCGTTACGTTACAACAATGGTACATTTATAATACCTTTTTTTCCTTTTTTTTCTTCTTACAATCTGTTCAGGCTACTCGCATAAATGATAATTACTCTAACGAAGTAGGAAAGAGGAGTGAAAGATTTTAGAGGTAAACTACCTGAATTTTTATGGCAGGAAAGTAAAAAACCATTTAGGGAAAAACATCCTAAGTAGAACCGATAAGAATTCGAATACCTTTCTCACATTTATCAGTAAAACCACCTTATTAATATCAGTTAAATTAACTTCAAACTTGTAGTAGTCATGTGACATCATATCACACATTAAAAAACTAAAGAGATTTGGGGGTATATTTGAATAGTTCTACCTATTTTTATTTTCTCGTTATATTACAGGTAGAGAAAGTATTGTCATCGTCAACAAAATCAAACTCGAGGTTTTGATGATTCTTGACGTTTCATGGACCCCCCAACTCCCCCTAAATCCAAAAAGGTTTTTTTTTTAATTTCCGTCTGTCTGCCTAAACTATTTTACCAATCGGGCTAAAACTTGGTATTTAGGGTTTTCATAAGGTTGCCCTGAGGGGTTTTTGGAAATGGATATCTAACCATAAAATTAAGGGTAATTTACTGAAGGACAAAAAGAGAAAAAGTCGATTTTCTCAAAATCGGCTAACGATTTTGATTAAATTTCGTTTCAAAACCTTTATTAATATTTCAAACAAAATGGCTACTCTCAATACTCCGGCAAAAATGATTTTAAGGGATCCAGTCTGGTGATTAAACTTAATTTTCTATCATATCTCTGAAACTATTGAGATAGGAAATTACTTATCATTACAAATATGTATATATATTTATAAAATACAAATATTCTATCCTAAATATATTTTTATAAAACCAATAACTTTCAATCTATACGCAAATATATCTATTTTTTAAACTTTTCGAACATTAAAGGTATTGCGACCGTAAAAAAAGTTTAACCTGAAATGTTGATAAATGTCAACGTCTCAAGACCCCCCGAACCCTAAAAAGTGGTCTTTGTAGTGCTGTCTGTCTGTGTGTCTATTTAAACTTAAAATTAAGAGTAGTTTAATAAAGGGAGAAAAGAGAAATAAATGGTACGAAACTCCACGCGGACTTTCTCGTTCTATTGTTTGAAAATTGAGATATTTACCCAAAACTCGTAATATATGTGAAACGAGATCATATACACTAGCAAACCCAAACATAAATTGCACTATACTTATGTAAAACTTTTTTTTTAGTCCCGATTTTAAATTTTATAGTTTTGTTTTTAAAGAATTAATGTCTTCATTTGTATGTTTGGACCGCTAAAAAAAAGAACAATGTTGGGTCCACAAGGGTCAACAATTCGTATTAAAATTTCAACTTCCGGTAAAATTTTCGACACTTTATTAAGTGTTGGAAATCTTCATGCCATCGCATTGCTATTATATTCAATACGTAACAAATTAATGCTAAATAGTTAGACTAGACATCTAAAATCCATCTCAGCTCCCTTAAGTTTTATTTGCAGTGAGCTAGTAAAATGTTTAATCCATATAATTATTATGTGTTCTGTCTTACGACAGGCCAATTTCTTTTGTCAGTGAAACTTCTCCAACGCGCCTTGTCCTCTGACCCTCCTTCAGTTCCTTGAATTTTCTTCTTCCCTTCAAGTCCTACAATATTTGAATCCTCCTTCCTCCTAAGCTCCTCTTTCCCTCAACCTTTCCGACTACGATATCATGCAGAAGACATTTCCTCCTAAGGATGTGCCCAATTCAGTTTGCTTTGCTCCGAAGAATTACATCCAATATCATTCTCTTCTCACCCAATATTTTTAGGTCTTCTTCATCTATCATCCTGTATGTCCACCTGATCTTCTCAAGTCCATATAAGGAGTATCCAAAATTATCTTCATAACTTCCTAAGGCGAGAATGTAGGGAATGCATAAAAAAGAAGTGTTTTTTGCAGTTTTATAGCAAAAGACTGTTTTGGACAAAATAGATAAAATATTAATACAATATAATATTTAATATTTAGCACCGTGTCTTACTACCCGTTCGGGTTATACGCTTTAAGTACTAATTACGCTAATGGATTAGGAATTGGGAAGGTTGAATTAGAGGAAGTGAACCCGCATTTGCGTGGAGGGAGAGTGTAAAACCATTTAGGGAAAACCACCCCCAGTTCACCCAACCGAGATTCGAACCTCGATCTCCCCGTACTTACTACAATATAAGCATAAAGTTTAATTTTATTCACATGTTTTTATCAACCATTTTGGAGTATCTGTCATGAACACATTAGCATATTGATGATGAACTTCTTAAATGAAGATAAAGAGTTGTAATTAAATTCCAGGACACCCTTGATAGATATTCAAGAACTGTTAATATCACCAAATGAAAGAAAATTAAATTGTGTTTCTAATAAAGAAAAAAAAATGTTTTAAAAACTGCAACAAACACTGACCTTTTCTCGCGTAGTCTAACCCTCCTACCTTGACATTATTATTATTATTAGCACCGCGTCTTACTACCCGTTCGGATTACACGCACTTACGCTAATGTGTAATGGTAGGGTGATTGTGAGATGAAATGGAGGACCTACAGTTTAACGTGGAATCCGAACCACGGTGGAGGCCTGGGATTCCCCACATTCACAAGATGTCTTGTCAGAGGTGAAGGAAGTGTTTGGTAATCTAATAAATCTTTGCCGGGACCGAGGATTGAGCCCCGGCCGCCAGCATAGAGGTCTGACACCTTACCCCTAGACCGCCAGGTCACCCCTACCTTAACACAAACCACCTTATTTCTCTATAGTTGGATTAGGATAAAAATATGTCTATATATTAAAGTTGTAGTTATTAATTCTCCTCTCGATAAGGAGTTATATCGAGTCCCTATATCATCAGTCCAACATTTTGTCCCCTTGTCTTCAAAATCGTGTGTTGTATCAAACCTTCAGAGGTGATAGTACTGCACATCAACTAACTTTCTACAGTAACCAGTCGACAAGTTTAAAACCTGATAAAAAGTTATCTCCGACCGGCGACAGGGAATAACGAAAGTTTCCCGACCGAAACAAATGACGAGTTTATACGTACAACTTTTAAAAGAGATTGTCTGAACGCTTTAAGGGATGTTCTAGAACAACACCTTTCTAACTGCGCACCGCGAAGCTCTTCGGCTCTGCCATCGCTATTTTATGCTTCCATGACGCAATTTTAGAATTGTCTTTATGTTCAAACTATAAAATCGAATCGGTAGTAAAAATTTGCATTGTTTTTTAATCTAAATAAAGGATGTTTTACAAATGTGCAGGGGAAATACACATTTCACCCATTATAAAAAGTTCTGTCATGCCAGGAATCGAACCTCGGACACTTATCCGAGTGGCTAGATTCGCTACCAACTTAGTTAAGGTGTCAGACGATAGATGTTACCAATAGCTATGAAACCCACTTCAGTGGCCGAACGGTCTAAGGCGTCGCTCTCGTGTTGGATTGACCTGCTGAAGACAAGAAGATCGGGGTTTAAATCCCAGTCAGGTTTTCTGAGGGTGTTTTTCTCCTATATGTTGGATTTGATTTTACACTCCCTCCAGTCAAATATAGGTCGATAACCTCTAGAATAGTCTTCATCCTTACACCATTAGAGTAATAATCATATTTTATGACGTGTTTAACCTGAACAGGTAGTAAGACGCGGTGGTAAATTATATATATATATATAATAGTACAAATAAAAAAGTGAATTGTTATCAATTTTGGTCGAAAATGTTAGTATTTTCTAAAAGGTTTTATATGAAAATTTGACTTTACACGTGAACATTTCGGTGAAACGGAAAAATATCCGCCTACTCTTCGGGGATATTATTTTGATCAGGGTGACCTGGCAGTCTAGGGGTAAGGTGTCAGATTTCTGTGCTGACGGCCGGGGTTCAATCCTCGGTCCCGGCACAGATTTATCTGATTACCAAACCCTTCCTTCACCTCTGACAAGACATCTTGTGAATGTGGGGAATGCCAGGCCTCCACCGTGGTTCGGATTCCACGTTAAACTGTAGGTCCTCCATTTCATATCACTATCACCCTACCATTACACATTAGCGTAAGTGCGTATAAACTGAATGGGTAGTAAGACGCGGTGCTAATAATAATAATAATAATAATAATAATTTGATAATTTAATGGTGGTAGGGGGTTCGAGGTCTTTGGTATGATTTTATAACATGACAGAGCCGTAGTATAAAACATACAGCTTCAAAAACTCGAAAATGCCTGAAAATACTAAATGCTGTTTGCTTTCGTAAGGTAGACGTGGACACAGCCATGTGTCGTGCATTCCCAAACAAGTAGTACTAGTTGGTCTTGAAGAATCTTACACACGTTTTTTTTAAAAGCAATACCAAAACAAAACCTATAGCCTAATATTGTTTAATGATATATCATCTCTAATACTAAATATAGAGTAGGTAAAATTTGTAAATTTTGAAATTTCCTGACTTCTTAAGGTGCAGCAGAAGGGATCCTAAGTGTGTTTACAGTTCTTATAGAATTTAAATTTGTTGGCCAAAATAAATCAAATATTTCTCCAGTAGCAACATTGAATTTAGTTTTCTGCACATGCTAATTAATATCAACAGATCTTGAATATCTGTCAAGGGTGTCCTGGAATTTTGTCAAAACTTTCTATTTATTTAAAAATTTTGGTAAAATTCCAGGACACCTTTGACAAATATTCAAGATCTGTTGATATTAGCATGTGCCGAAAACTAAACTCTATGTTGCTATAGGAGAAATATTTGATTTATTTTGGCCAAAAGTGTAAGGTTATAAAAACTGTAAAAATATTTGCACCCCTTTTGGCCGCACCTTAAACTTTACATCCGAAAAATACTCATGCATTTTCCCAATTTTGTATGTGCAAAACGTTATATTAATTATATAGTTTTTTATGTTTTATATTATATTCTAATGCAAGAATTACTGTAGATAAATATATTTGTGTTATTTGAAAAATCAAATAATGTTGAGAAAAAACGAATAGTTTATACTGGGTTATGTTGTTTTTTAAATCTCGAGAATTATTTCAAATATATCAGTGAATCCCTGTATTTTTTCTAAATGTCACCGATTTCCCAGGTTCTCCATGTTTGTATCAACTTTGTACTATTCACCATACCTCGCTCTTAATATTAAATGTTCAATCTTACGACAATTCCTTTTATTTTTCAGTGAAATTAGACCTGCAATGTGTCCTGTTCTCTACTTCCTCTAACTTACAGAATTTTCTTATTCTCTTCAAGTCTTCCGATGCTTGAATACTTCTTTCTAATCTTCTCTTTCCCTCAACCTTTCCTTCTATAATGTCGGTGCAGAAGACAGTCCCTCCTAAGGAACTATCTGATCCAGTTTGCTTTGTACCAAAGAATCACATCCAAATATGGAAATTTGAAAATCTCTGTATATTTTAATGATAGGCTTATCCTCACAATCTAATGTTCAGCACTATCCTTGGTCGAATTAAGACCTTTGAAAGATAAATATATCCCATATGACCACTCGACCACAGAGGTGAACTTAGGTATGTGTTATCGAAAGAAAAGTATCGGAAGAAAAATTTCGATAGCAGTAAGTATCGGTACTGAAATTCTATGGGGAAAAATGATTTTTTTATCTAGTACTAGTCCCTCTCCCCCCCCCCCTAATAAAATATAGCCTATGCTACTCGCTGATAATGTAGCTTTATATTGGTGAAATAATTTTTAAAATCGGTCCAGTAGTTTTTGAGTATATCCATTACAAAAAAAAAAATCTTTCCTCTTTATAATATTAGTGTAGAAGAATATCAACTTTTGAATATTAATAATTATTATATTTTCATATCCGATTAAATAATAGAAATTATAATGATCTAATCATAATATAGTATATTTAGGTCTATCGCGTCTATGTTGTGTGTTGCAGCTTGTAAGATTTGATAGATAGTATTGTATAATGGATATTATAAAAGGTTTTACCATACTAACTTACAAAACATCTATGAAAATGTAGCTAATGGAAAGTTATCTAATAGCTAAATATGATTAGTAATATATTTTTTCAATATATTTTGTAACCTTCTTTAACCATAATAAACATTTAATCCAAGTATGAGTAAAGATAACAAAAAAAGTTGTTTCTTTCGATACCGATACCAGAGTGAGTACTAATATCAGTAAAAGTATCGGAAAAAAATATCGAGTAAAAATACTAGTATCCGAAGAAAACTTTTCGATATTAGTAAAGTATCGACACCTTTTTCACATTTCTAGGTGGACCGTGTTAAATTGGCATAAGTGACATTTAAATTCGTGGCTAATACTGTCGGTAATGGAAGCTGGAGTGACCTTGACATCTTTTGTGACCTGACATCACTCTTACCACAGTTACTCAACGTCACCCTTAGACACATTAGTGGTTTAGTCTAGAACAAAAGCAGGAGTTGGGGGGTGGGGGGATAAGTAGAAACAGAATCTATTTGTCATTGGTCGACCGTGAAGAGCTCTATGCTTCTGAAAAATGATACCAAAGTTAGGACAAACTTAGACGAGTGTACTCGAACATTCTTGGAAAAGTGCCCTCCCTTAAGTCACGTCTTGTGAGTTCACCCTACACCTTCCTCCCAACCCCCTCCAAACCATATAGACAGCCCCTTGTTGACATTAGTGTGTCCCTCACTGGGACCAAGGGGGTAGTAGAACTATCGCTCTTTCATAAATAAATTATAAAAATAATTATTTGGTATTTGCCTGCTTCGAACCTTCGTTAAGGTTGCGTATTAGGAACGCAAGCTAAGGATTTTTATTTCTTGGAGTTTTGATTATAAAAGCCTTTTATATATATATAAAAAAATTAATAACTCTTCTGTGGAAAATCTGAGACCTGGTGGTCTAGGGGTAAGGTGTCAGGGACTTCTGTGCTGGTGTTCCGAAGTTCAATCCTCGGTCCCGGCACAGATTTATCTGATTACCATAACCCTTCCTTCACCTCTGACAAGACGTGTATTAATCACAACTTGTGAATTTGTGGAATTCCAGGCCTCCACCGTGGTTCGGATTCCACGTAAAAATATAGATTCTCCATTTCATCTCACAACCACCCTAACATTACACATTAGCGTAAGTGCATATAGCCCGAACGGGTAGTAAGACGCGGTGCTAATAATAATACTAATTTAATAAATTTACTCATTCGTAAATTATTCCTAATTAATGGCTAAGGGGAAAAAATAAATAAGTGTCCAGGTAATTTCCCTATAAAATCTAAATATTAAGTTTGAACAAAATCAATCCAACAATTTGTATCCGTAACCAGGGACAACCAAGACAGACACACACATTGGTAAAAATAAAAAAAATTTGGGTGCAGTTTTAAATATATAAATTAAAGATTCATCATAATTTCTCTATCGATTATTTTCACAATTAAAATACTTTCTTTAGAAACGAGAAAGTTAAAAAAAAAAAAATCCCAAGATGAACCTAAATGTTATAAACAAAAAGTTTCAAGCTCTTTTGATACTACTCATCAAGTAATAATAATAATAATAATAATAATAATAATAAGAGCATCGCATTGCTTGAACAAATTTGGACTTTCAGGAATCTGGAAAAGATAGAGGCCTGCTTGGGGATATTTGGAATGTGGTGGTGGAGAAAACTTGAACAAATCAGTTTCATAGACAGGGCGACGACAAACGAAGAAGTCCTAAGAAGAGTGGGTTAGAAAGAACCATTTGGACTCCGATTCTTCAGCACAAAGCAAACTGGATCATACATATCCTTAGGAAGAATTGCCTTCTGCATGACGTCATAGAAGGAAAAGTCTAGGTAAATAGGAGGTTAAGAAGAAGGAGGATTAAAATATTGGATGACTTGAAGGAAAAGAACACCATTCTGGGAGTTTAAGAAGGAGGTAGAGGACATGGCGCATTGGTGATCCGAGTTCACCGACAGAAGTGATAGACCTGTCGTAAGACAGAACACCTACCAGTAATAATCCCAACTCTTTAACTAAGCCGTTAAATCATCAGCATCTCAATTCTAAATTTGATTTTCAAGAATAAAATATGAGAGCGAATATATTTATAAATGTGCGTTTAAAATATCCCCTGGTGACCTGGCGGTCTAGGGGTAAGGTGTCAGACTTCTATGTTGGCGGCTGGGGTTCAATCCTCGGTCCCGGCACAGATTTATCTGATTGCCAAACACTTCCTTCACCTCTGACAAGACATCTTGTGAATGTGAGGAATGCCAGGCCTCCACCGTGGTTCGGATTCCACGTTAAACTGTAGGTCCTCCATTTCATCTCACAATCACTCTACCATTACACATTAGCATAAGTGCGTACAACCCGAACGGTTAGTAAGACGCGGTGCTGATAATAATAATAAAATATCTCCTAGTAGATAAAAATCACTGTTCTGTAACACGATTGTTTCCAGAATTAAGTAAAAATAATCAGGCCGCGCCAATGAACAACACCATGCGCGATCAATATAACAGACGCATGTATTAAACTAAGATTGTAATCATAGCAACACACGTGATGACTGTGCACGTGTTTGTGTGCCAGTACCGTGCGATGGGTAACTTAACCCACCACATCCTGCACGACAGTTTCCTGCTTACGTGAATGACACGAGAGACACGCACTAGGACTGTCTCCCGGATCGCAAACATATCAAAGTCTGCGGTCGGTATGTTTTAAAGGTTCAGCAAGTTTAAAAAGTATTATTCCCACCGCGGGTTTCATTCACCAGACTCGTAAAGTGAGTGTTTATAGTTTTATTTATATATTGGAATATTAACGTTTACTTTCTAAATATTTCCCCATTATATTATTAATAGATTTCTGAAAGAGCTTTTTTTTCCTACCAGAATCCTACAATATACAATCTGAAGGCCTTTATTCCTACCAGAATCTTACTATATACCAATAAAACTTTTATCCAACCATAATCCTCAAATATACCATCTGATAGATCTTTTTTCCTATCAGAATTCTACTATATACCATCTGAAGGCCTTTATTCCTACACAAACCAGAGTTGGGGTGAAAATATCAGTTGGGTGTGATGAGTTATTTATTCCTAAATTGTTTCATAGTAGGCCTCCAGACAAATGCAGGCAGGGAAAAAAAAATCTTAATGTGGCTAAATTACATTTTACCAGTAAGCCCGTGAGAAAGTCTCACACATTCAACCTTACCCTCCCCCCCCCCCCCCC
>CABEEJ010003087.1:0-29467 GCA_901482245.1 Timema douglasi | reverse complement strand
TATTTTGTCGGGTTGTTGAAATTAAATACTCAGTGAAGTGTATACACAAAATAGCAAATAAAGTTGATTTTCGGTAATTGACACAAAAATGTTGTTAGATTTTTCTTTTAACCTAAATTTTAATTAAACAATGTGTTTTAACGTAAACTGAGTATGTTATGTCAGAAGTCGGTAAAAAAATCATAGCCACTGATACAAAGCTTACAGTGATGAATAAGGTATTAGTTGAGAGAAAAAGGATGTTGACAACAGAAATAATATCGGCCTATAGGATTTTATCAGGAGTAGGCTCCTAAAACGAGCCCTATTTAAATCACATGATTTGCACACTAGCTTAACTCTACTAGTCAATTTACCAAACCCTTCCTTCACCTCTGACAATACATCTTGTGAATGTGGGGAATGCCAGGTCTCCACCGTGGTTCGGATCCCACGTTAAACTGTAGGTCCTCCATTTCATCTCACAATCACCCTACCATTACACATTATCGTAAGTGCGTATAACCCGAACGGGTAGTAAGACGCGGTGCTAATAATAATAATAATAATAATAATAATAATAATAATAATAATCTACTAGTCAACCAACACAACACTCAGCCTTTCGCCGTTAATTCCTCAGTGTCTAAAGGAAATCCCCGATGATAAATTTCTTAGTCACGCCAAGTATCGAACCCATAGCCTTAATAAAACAATGGCACACTATCAACATAATCTAAGTGTTAATGTAAAAGTCGAATTAAATTTAAGCTGTAGGTGAAGTTGAAATCGATTATCCTTATAAAGTAGACCCATTTAAAACTCACTTCAAAAAATTAGTTTTAATATATTATGAAAATTACGCATCTAGACATGGGTGTGGAACCTATGAGCAAATGTCATTTTAAAATTATATTTAAATGAATACATCCCCAACCAATAATAATTTCAACAATTTGCTTTTATAATTTTATACTTTATCAACTAACGTGTCTTAGAGGATTTTGACTTATTTTAAATTAATGACAAAAAATCAAACCCTATACCTTTAAGGTTGGGATGTAGGGGATGCAAGAAAAGGTAAGTGTTAAGTACAAACATAAGAGTTTAACTTTATTCACATGGTGGCCTCATCAGTTCTTGAATATCTGTCAAGATCTTCCTAGAATTTAATGGCAACTTTTTCTCGTGATTTAAAAAGTTTGTCATCTAATGCCACTATGCTCATGACAGATATTTAAAAAATGTTGATATCACCTTGTGAAGGAAATTATTATTATTATTTTTAGAACCGCGTCTTACTACCCATTCGGGTTATACGAACTTACGATAATGTGTAATGGTAGGGTGATTGTGAGATGAAATGGAGGACCTACAGTTTAACGTGGAATCCGTACATTCACAAGATGTCTTGTCAGAGGTGAAGGAAGGGTTTGGAAATCAGATAAATCTGTGCCGGGACCGAGGATTGAACCCCAGCCACCAGCACAGGAGTCTGACGCCTTACCCCTAGACCACCAGGTCACCGTGTGAAGGAAATTAAACGTTATGTTTGTAAAGTAACCCCATGGCTTCTTTGGTGCTGACTGACAGCTCACATCTGACTTATAACAGTCATCATTTAGGTGTAATATCTAAATTTTTACCGTCATAAGTGACAGCTATTAAACACTTGTTTTTACAGATCAAATGGTTCGGCGTAGGGATACATAATTTGGTCTGGTAGCTTTTCAAAGCTGCCAGTCAGCACCAAAGAAGTCATGTGGCTACTGTACTAAGAGCAATATTTTATTTACTTAGCCAAAAAATATTTCGCTATAAAAACTGGAAAAACACTGCCCTTAACTCACTTTCCTTAAACTACCACCTTAAATCATGTCATTTCTACCAGAATCCCACTATATGCACCTACAAAAGCATGTGGGCCTATCTGCCAGAGTGTATGTGTGCTTGCAACTACAGTAGCCTCATGGATTCTTTGGTGCTGACTGACAGCTTTGAAAAGCTACCAGACCAAATTATGTATTCCTACGCTGAACCATATGATCTACAAAAACATATGTTTGGCAGCTGTGACTTCTGACATTCTAAATGTAGGTATATACCTAAATGTTGACTGTCAGAAGTCAGCTGTGAGCTGTCAGTCAGCACCAAAGAAGCCACGGGGCTACTGTACTATTACGAGTCTATATATAACCAAGTTGAAAGAGTAAGCTATCGTCTTAAGGCATTATATTGTATAGTTGCACCCCTTCAGTAAAAATTCTGATTTGTTATAATATCCCTCCTCCCCCTCCCCATTACTCTTATCATCTTGCAAGTGTTTGGTCTATGTCTATTTACACCGACTGTAAACTTCTCCAACCTACGGTAGACGTAACCAGCGCGTTATGAACAAATAAATGGATTATCGGATCATATTTGAAGTAATAGCTCAGATCTGACCAAAATGGCCATAAAGCCAAACAAATAGTTCCGTGGTAAACAAATCGTTATGATGGCTTGCTGTCACTTTGTAACGGCCAGTTTACATGATATCACTTTGTAACTGTCATGTTCACATGCTAACTGCCATTTTGTGATGGTTAGCTAACACATATTCCATGTAGACGCGTTACATTAATTTAGCCAAGGGAATGGTAAAGTCTAAACCATCTCTCATACCCATAATATTGGTGAAAATAACTTTTTTTTTTTCAATAATTCTTACAACCAGTATTGTAAAACTTTGAATCTAAATAGTGAGGTAGTGGAAGAAAGGTTGATTTTAGAATAGTTGTACCTGCATTTTCATGGAGAAAGAGAATATGAGAAACATAAGTGATATTTAACTATGGAGTCCTCTGTAAAAATCCCCCAGTGAGAATCGAATCATAACAAACCTCTTTCTTTTCAAATATAATTCTAATGGATGAAATGAGTAATATGGAATTCAGAGTAAATATAATTAAATGTGCGTGCGTGGAGGGAGAGTGAAAAACAAATCTATTGAAAAAACACCTTCTTGGTATTACAAGCAGGGTTTCTAATCCGTATCAACCCTATTTATGAATGGTCAAACAGACTAAAAGATTTAGACATTTAATCAACGTACCTGATGGGTGACCTGGCGGTCTAGGGGTAAGGTGTCGGACTTCTATGCTGGCGGCCAGGATTCAATCCTCGGTCCCGGCACAGATTTATCTGATTACCAAACCCTTCCTTCACCTCTGACAATACATCTTGTGAATGTGGGGAATGCCAGGCCTCCACTGTGGTTCGGATTCCACGTTAAACTGTAGGTCCTCCAGTTCATCTCACGATCACCCTACCATTACACATTATCGTAAGTGCGTATAACACGAACGGGTAGTAGGATGCGGTGCTAATAATAATAATAATAATAATAATAATAATAATAATAATAATAATAATAACGTACCTACTGATGTAGACTACATCCGAAATAATCTGCTCTTTTTAATTTAAGTGATAATAATATGCCACAAATATATATAATATAATTATAGTCTTATAATATGTTATCAGTGATTCCCACTTGGTCAATAGACTTCTTTCATACAAGCACACATGAGCCAGATCACGAGAGCTGAATATACTTGTAAATTAGTCTTAATGTATTAAAGTAACCTTTCACATGATCGATAGACATAGCTGGCTCTAACTATGGAAATAGCTGCGTTTTAAGTTGCGTGTGATCGAGACCAATGTAGCGGTCCTCGATGCAGAACAATAATGGCGGAGGATAGTCAACTGCACATGATGTCATGACCATTGCAATCAAACAAAACAGAATCGATGCCAGTTTAAAAACTTACCAAATCTTTTTTATTAATGTTGGTACCGCTCTTTTGAAGTGACTAATACGACATAGGCCTTATCATATAACAAAAGTTCATTAAATATGTTATTTATACGCACGAATAGTTTTAAAAATGTACTTTAAAAGGTTTTCTTGAAGTTCATAAAATAGTCTATAAAAAGAACTGTTATTTAACTTTGAGCCAGTAAAACTGCTAGGTGTTCCAGGAATGTTCTTATTTTTTATTACTTTCTAATCTAAACTGCAAATGTTCTGGTTCAAATAATGTGTAGCACTGACAAACAGCAGTAGTTTTTTTTACAAGCTCAAGTGAGTTGCAACGCGACGCAAGTGGCGAGAGGAGTGAGCTGCGATTGGCTGTTATGAACCGGCGGTTCACGTGCGCTAGTGCGAAACAGGCCTAAGGACGTCTAATAAAGATTAAGTCCCACAGTCGTTAAATTACTCTATCCCTACTCGTGGAATCTTGAGCGCTACCACCCCCTAAGTTTAGAGACTTAGACAATAATGAATTCCTCTTCCTTGTTTGCCGGTTTACCAATTCTGTATCCATAATCCAACGCTTATACTGTCATATTTCTGTTATATCTGTATTGGTTCAACTTTAAAACTTTATTTTTTTATTGTTTCCTGTTTTAAATGATAATTATTATTATTAGCACCGCGTCTTACTACCTGTTCGGGTTATACGCACTTACGCTAGTGTGTAATGGTAGGGTGATTGTGAGATGAAATGGAGGACCTACAGTTTAACGTGGGATCCGAACCACGGTGGAGGCCTGGCATTCCCCACATTCAAAAGATGTCTTGTCAGAGGTGAAGGAAGGGTTTGGTAATCAGATAAATCTGTGCCGGGACCGAGGATTGAACCCCGGCCGCCAGCACAGAAGTCTGACACCTTATCCCTAGAACGCCAGGTCACCTTTAAATGATAATGTAATGATAGTTTTGCATTATCATTCTTCCATAAGTATTCCTAAAACCCATTGTAATTAATATGTTAAACTCCATTATTAAAACTGTCCATTTCCCGAATTGGGAAGATCTCTGTCCATTCCTTCAACAAGCCTATACTCTTTACCATTTCGCAAACTGGGCAAAAATTACACGAAATCTTGCCCATTTCATGACCCAGAAATTATTGTCCTATCTACTAAAAGCTTAAATGAAACTAATTGTCAGATAACATATGTTAAGAAATATTAATTAACCCAACTCAGCTTAACCTACACGGTTAAAGGTTTGGACCAAACTTTTTCTTCGTATGACTATTTCACGGAATGGTTCAAGAATTCGTCTAATTCATGAATTGGATAAGGATTTTTCTGCCCAGTTCATGAACCGGATTAGATCTTGCCTTGTCCGTGAAATTGACAAAAGTTAAGAATCCAGTTCACGGAACGGGCAGAAATTTACCAATTCATGAAATCGTCAATTTCACTTTTGGGGTGTAACATAAACATTGAGTTTAAATAAATATTATGGTACCCCACACAAACTTTCTCCCACTTTTATCATCTTAAAATAGACATTTACTAAAAAATCTTAAGATTGGTGAAACGAAATAATAGGTCTATACATTGTTGTAGAAACACTACACCAAATATCCTAAATGAGATAATATACACTGTTACATACTTACTCTGTCATTAGGAATTAAGAACAATGTTAGAGAAAAATTGAGAAAAGAGAAATATCTTTGTCCACCAAAGAGCATAAGAATCAAATTTATTTCCAAATACCTGAATTAAAAAGTAGATATATTTGCTCATAGTTCAGAAATTATTGGTTTTATAAAAATATGTTTAAAATACAAGATTTTTAATTTTATTAGTACTACGAATATACAATGATAAGATATTTCGTATCTCGAATAGTTGCAGAGAAATGATAAAAATTGGAAAATTCCCCTCGTGTAAAGTACCTACAAATTCATTTTAATGATAAAATGAGAATTTTCATGTCCAGATTTAAAATTCAATCAAAATCATTTGAACAAATTTTGGGAAAATCGATTTTTTTTCTCTCTTTTTTTAACTTTCAGTAAGATACCAATAAGTTTAGGGTTTGATATATAATTCAAAAAATGTTTCGGGAGGACCTTATGAAAACCCCAGATACCAAGTTTTAGCCCAATTGGTAAAATAGTTTCGACTCTATTCCGAGGTACAGACAGACAGAAATAATCGAGAAAACCACTTTTTTGGGTTCAGGGAGTCATGAAACGACAACCTTTATCAAAATTTCGAGTTCAATTTTTTTGACGATCATAATACTTTATCTCCAAGAGGTCGAGAAAAACTAAAAAGTAGGCTACAATTACAGAGAAATCTACATCCTGATATATATGAGTATTTATTATGTTCTATGATGATTTTTATAACCACACCTAGTTAAGAATGTATGGTTCATGTTTCATTGTTAGGCCTCATATACATACTTCGTATTCGTAAGTTGCGTGGTTCGTAGCCCATAAACTGCAAGTTATTAACCTCACAGTATTAAATTATCTGTCCACAGAATCCTGAGCCATTAGTCCGTAGCCAATAAAACACTGTAGAAATCAGATACCCTTTAAATTTTTTAAGAACTGTCGTTAAAAATGATTACGGGGAGCTAATCACAGAAAGACAAATAATTGAACATCGGTACGCGAATCGAAATAAAAGCGTGAATTATAGATAGTAAAGAAAACGGATCCCATTTTCAAAACGTAGATTAATGTTTGTATATAATAACACGCCTCGGTGGCGTAGTTGGCTAACGCGCTAGTCGTGTTGCGCTCGACTGCTGAGGACGGAGAGATCGAGGTTCAAATCTCGGTCGGATGAACTGAGGGAGGTTTTTCCTAAATGGTTTCCCACTCTCCCTCCACGCAAATGCGAGTTCACTTCCTCTAATTCAACCTTCCCAATTCCTAATCCATTAGCGTAATTAGTATTTAAAAGCGTATAACCAGAACGGGTAGTAAGACGCAGTGCTAATATTATTATTATGTATATAATATATTAAAGTTATTAAGTGTTTTATTTTTAAAAAATCAAACAAAAATTAGATTCTAGAAATACTAATTGTTTATATAGAGTTTGTTGGAATTATTTAATTACAATTAATTTAATTTTTTTCAAATTATTAAAATTTGCCATGATTTAGCACAATATCATGTGACTGAGGATATGTAGAATGTGTACATAATTAAAAAGTACAAGGACTATGACACACTCAATTCGGGTAAAAGATAAATATTAATATAAATGAGATATCCTATATTAATTTGCCGTTAAATTATTTTTTATCACAATGTCTTACGACCCGTTCAGATAATACGCTTACGTACTAATTAGGCTAGTTATTTTAGGGATTAGGAAGCTTAAATTTATAAGAAATGTACCGGAATTTGCATAGAGGGAAAGCGGAAAACCTTTTTAGAAAAAAAATCACCCTCAGTACCGAGACTAGAACCTCGATCTCTCCGTCATCGACAGTCTGGTCTAACACGAGATTTGCGCACTAGACCTTACGACCATCGAAGTGGGTAGTTACATCATGAGTTGGTAAAAACTGTTTGCAAAAAATAATTCGCTTTCAAAGTCTGGGTGAATTTTTGAAATGCAATTAAATCGCATATGATCGTATGCATATAGGTTACTTCATGAAACAATCAAAAAGGTGTAAGGCAGCTTTCACACCGGATGGTGCATAAAACATGCAACATTCTTGATGGAAAATACAGCATGAGGCATGCAACACGAGCTTATAGATAAGATGGCATAGGGTAGAATTCAGTCGTAATGGAGTTGTCTGACGAAGAGGATCTTCTGCTACTGGCAATTATTATAAGACGAAAGACGTATTTTGCTCCTTACATGATATATAATAGACTATGGTTTACCTGCGCTATTTTATCTTAGTATCTCTTGCACCTCTATTGCTATTTCCTTCCACAGATTGTCTATTACATAATTCTTCCGCGTGTAGTCATAAATTTCCGGATATTTTTCAACGATACTTACAAAAAAGCAATGTTAAAAGTGTTGATCATCCCGCATTGTGTAGTGAATGGTAAGAAATATCCCTGCAGATTACCGACTCGGCAACAACTACACGCTTGCCACACATAAAGCATGAAGCAATGAACTAGTCTACTCCAATCACGGTGTGGCACGTGGAACATGTTGCATACAGCAATGTTTGGTGCTGCATCCGGTGTGAAAGGATTCACAAGTCAACAAGTGTTCAAGTCACTGATGGTGCATGTGTCGTGTTTCAACTTGTATGTATCTGTTTCATCCGGTCTGAAAGGATTCACAAGTCAACAAGTGTTCAAGTCACTGATGGTGCATGTGTCGTGTTTCAACTTGTATGTATCTGTTTCATCCGGTCTGAAAGGATTCACAAGTCAACAAGTGTTCAAGTCACTGATGGTGCATGTGTCGTGTTTCAACTTGTATGTATCTGTTTCATCCGGTCTGAAAGGATTCACAAGTCAACAAGTGTTCAAGTCACTGATGGTGCATGTGTCGTGTTTCAACTTGTATGTATCTGTTTCATCCGGTCTGAAAGGATTCACAAGTCAACAAGTGTTCAAGTCACTGATGGTGCATGTGTCGTGTTTCAACTTGTATGTATCTGTTTCATCCGGTCTGAAAGGATTCACAAGTCAACAAGTGTTCAAGTCACTGATGGTGCATGTGTCGTGTTTCAACTTGTATGTATCTGTTTCATCCGGTCTGAAAGGATTCACAAGTCAACAAGTGTTCAAGTCACTGATGGTGCATGTGTCGTGTTTCAACTTGTATGTATCTGTTTCATCCGGTCTGAAAGGATTCACAAGTCAACAAGTGTTCAAGTCACTGATGGTGCATGTGTCGTGTTTCAACTTGTATGTATCTGTTTCATCCGGTCTGAAAGGATTCACAAGTCAACAAGTGTTCAAGTCACTGATGGTGCATGTGTCGTGTTTCAACTTGTATGTATCTGTTTCATCCGGTCTGAAAGGATTCACAAGTCAACAAGTGTTCAAGTCACTGATGGTGCATGTGTCGTGTTTCAACTTGTATGTATCTGTTTCATCCGGTCTGAAAGGATTCACAAGTCAACAAGTGTTCAAGTCACTGATGGTGCATGTGTCGTGTTTCAACTTGTATGTATCTGTTTCATCCGGTCTGAAAGGATTCACAAGTCAACAAGTGTTCAAGTCACTGATGGTGCATGTGTCGTGTTTCAACTTGTATGTATCTGTTTCATCCGGTCTGAAAGGATTCACAAGTCAACAAGTGTTCAAGTCACTGATGGTGCATGTGTCGTGTTTCAACTTGTATGTATCTGTTTCATCCGGTCTGAAAGGATTCACAAGTCAACAAGTGTTCAAGTCACTGATGGTGCATGTGTCGTGTTTCAACTTGTATGTATCTGTTTCATCCGGTCTGAAAGGATTCACAAGTCAACAAGTGTTCAAGTCACTGATGGTGCATGTGTCGTGTTTCAACTTGTATGTATCTGTTTCATCCGGTCTGAAAGGATTCACAAGTCAACAAGTGTTCAAGTCACTGATGGTGCATGTGTCGTGTTTCAACTTGTATGTATCTGTTTCATCCGGTCTGAAAGCATTCACAAGTCAACAAGTGTTCAAGTCACTGATGGTGCATGTGTCGTGTTTCAACTTGTATGTATCTGTTTCATCCGGTCTGAAAGGATTCACAAGTCAACAAGTGTTCAAGTCACTGATGGTGCATGTGTCGTGTTTCAACTTGTATGTATCTGTTTCATCCGGTCTGAAAGCATTCACAAGTCAACACGTGTTCAAGTCACTGATGGTGCATGTGTCGTGTTTCAACTTGTATGTATCTGTTTCATCCGGTGTGAAAGAAAAATCAGCACATTAATACATTCAGTCCATACAATCCAAGTCATTAAGATGTGAAATAAATTGTTATTTTAATTAAGGCCTGTATTAATATAATTAATAGTAATTGTTAGGGACTTAAAAAAATACCTTTCAGATATACAACACTTATCAGACAACTGAGTTGTTAATAATGTGTGGGTATACAACCCAAATGGGTAGTAAGACGCGGTGATAAAAATTAAATACAATTTAACGTTCGGCCACACAACAATGGTTTGTCTAAATTGTGCCTTAGATAATTTTCTAAGATATTAAAATGAGATAATTTCCTATTTTCCTACCATATGTAGTGAATATTAAAATTTAGAATTTATTGAAACTAATTTGTTCTGCGTCGGAAATAGGTTAAAGTTAAATATTGGCATTGCTTATAAGTTATAAAACTATGTTCTTTGAACACATTTAATTGTCTTTGCCGATATAAATTAAAATGTAATCTATACTATTAGTCCAATAACGCTAAGTTATAAATTAATTCATTTTCAGATCGATCAGTCGATCAGATAATCGGAAAACAATTCTAAAACTTTTGGATCAGAAAGCAGACGTGTACTACTTAAACATCAAAAATATCGTAAACCGATATTTTAGTTCCAATACCCTCCCACAACCTCCCACCCCCTAAATTATAATATATAGTACTCACCTGTAATCAGAGGGACTGTAAAGCTTGCAGTCACCATGTCGTCGGGGTTCGCCTGATACCTCCGCCACGCGGCGCCACTGTCGCGCACACCTGCCATTACTTCGCGACACCGCCCACAGACAGCAGCACCAGTCTTTTGGATGACGAAACCGTTCGCGGGGAAATATTTCTCAGCTTAGATTGTACACTCGGTTCTAGCCTCGTTTTAAAGGGGATGAAACGTACCAGAGCTTAATTAAGACTGCCTTAAACGTCTTGATGTAAACTGTTATTCACACCATTTCTCACTGAAAATAGCATTGATAAAACACGTTTAACCTAAATTCACCAAATAACCGGTTCTTTAAACTAAATCGAAATAAAGGAGATAAGAATGAAATTAATGTATTAATAACAATAATCGAATTCTTATGCTATGTGAAATTTTAATCTCGAGTAGATTGATCGGAAGCGAATCAAGTGATGAGTAAGCTTTAAAGTGACCTGGCGGTCTAGGGGTAAGGTGTCAAACTTCAATGCTGGGGGTCCGGGGTTCAATCCTCGGTCACGGCAAAGATTTATCTGATTACCAAACCCTTCCTTCACCTCTGACAAGACGTGTATTAATCACAACTTGTGAATGTGTAGAATGCCAGGTCTCCCCCGTGGTTCGGATCCCACGTTAAACTGTAGGTTCTCCATTTCATCTCGCAATCACCCTACCGTTACACATTAGCTTAAGTGCGTATAAACAGAGCGGGTAGTAAGACGCGGCGCTAATAATAATAATGAGTAAGCTTTGCCTCAACCTAGATTCGAACCTAGGGTATCTCAACAATAATTTTGTTAGTGGCTAAATAACCTCTAGCAGCTTTCAACCGTGGTAAAACCTAATTTAAGACTCAATATAATATACAATTTAAATATGTTATAATAGAGAAATTTAAATTTAAAAAACAGTTGGTTAATGGGCCTAAGCAACCCATGTCGTTAATATATTTTGAGCCTGCTGATGACGGATATATCGGGGTTTGAATCCTTGTCTTGTGTACTGAGGGTGGTTTTTCCCACCCTCCTTCCACTCAAATGTGGGTATATTAACTCTAAAATGATTCCTTCCTCATCTCTACCCCAATAGAGTAGTTATCATATGTTTATATCCTAAACAAGTAAAGAAGTGGTGATGAAATAATTGATTTTGAAATGGTATGAATATAAATAATTAACACCTTAGTCACTAGTGGTTTTACTAAGATTGTTAATACCAGCTTCGGTGGCCACATGGTCTAAGGCGCTACTCTCGCAGTAGACTCGACTGTCGATGACTGGAAGATAAAGGTTCGAATCTCGGTCAGATGTAGTGAGGGTTGTTCTTCCAAAGTGGTTTTCCACTCTCCCTCCAAGCAAATGCGGGTACTCTTCCTATAAATATAGCCTTCCTCATCCCTAGAACAATTTCAGTAATTAATATAAAAGCTGACCTGGCGGTCTAGGGGTAAGGTGTCAGACTTCTATGCTGGCAGCCGGGGTTCAATCCTCGGTCCCGGCACAGATTTATCTGATTAGCAAACCCTTCCTTCACCTCTGACAAGACATCTTGTGAATGTGGGGAATGTCAGGCCTCCACCGTGGTTCGGATCCCACGTTAAACTGTAGGTCCTCCATTTCATCTGCCAATCACCCTACCATTATATATTAGCGTAAGTGCGTATAACCCGAACGGGTAGTAAGACGCGGTACTAATAATAATAATTAATTCACGCACTTTGTGATCGTATAGCTTAAAGCGTCATACTCGCAATATAGTAGGATATTTATGATGGAAAGGTCGAAATTCGTGTCCCAATCGAGTGAACCGAGGATATTATTTCCAAGAGAATTTCAATTATTCCTTCACGCAAATTAATTTACACCAAATTCTACCTCCCTCATATTACCTTACTATTGTAAATACTCGCATAAATCAAACATCACTGGAGTCGAATCTGAATGTTTCTAGCCTGTATAATTTTACGTTAAACAGTGAATGAATAGATCATACTATTTTGACAGGCTCTACGATATCATAAAAAAAAAATTGTTTCAGTCTTTGAAATAGGTCTGTAGCTATAGATTCGATTTATTTTATTTTGTACAAACAAGAAAAAAACTTGTGCTATTTTTCATTCAAAATAAACTTTCTAAACATAATGACACAAAGGTTTTACTTAAACTATTTTAATTTTTGGTCATGTAATACCTAAAAAGTAAATAAAGCCGGCTATATTTTGTCTCACCGCCTCCATTGAACCTATTAAATATATAAATAATAATTTATATACTTTTAAGTTTAAAAAAAATAGCTTCTTGTCTGAATTCAAATGTGTGCAATGGTGATATCTTTCACTACTTGCTATCAGTTTTATGGTATATTTTCTTAAGATATAGAAAGAGTTAATATATCCTGATAACGAAGCTAACCCCACGATAACAACCCATTTTAGTCTTCAAACGCCCGTACTGATATAACCTTTAAATTGAGATCCAAACATTAACACAATTACTTCTAAGTCTAGTAAGCGTCGATCCATTTATAGTAATATATTTTCTATTAATAATGTACCTACCAATATATTCCATCGTGAAATGTATGGTTACGTTAACATCTAGCATAGTTGATTATTTAATTTAAAGACACGTGAAAATTCTAATGAATGTTTAAGCGAACAAAATTCTTGGGTGATTCCTCAATCTTAGTATTTAGAATCTTAATTTTTATAGTTTCACTTTCAATAATAAAAATAATATTTTATAAGTGTATTGCTTCCTTATAAAACAATATATTTTTTAAATTATATTTCTATCGAATTTCTTAGAAAACTACTAAATATCTTAAGCTTATTTTATCCTATATGAAAGTAAACTTACACACACGCTCCTACATGATACTAGGTAGTATTTAATGACGACAATAAAACACCTGAACATCGAGTCAATAATCTACGGTTTAATATATCGGATGTCCAAACATGAATTCCTAAAAAGAGTGCTTTTTTTTTACTTCATTACCAAACAACCATTAAAAAAATAAATGCCAAAATAGAAATCATGATTTAACCACTAAACTAATGGAAGGTAAAAGAAAAAAAAAAACACTATTCAAGAGATACACACGCTTCACATGTTTAGAAAAAAAAAAAGTCAAACTAAACACACTCCGCAAGTAAATAAACAAACTAAACACACTCCGCAAGTAAAGAGACTAAACTAAAAACGAACGAACTCTATTTACAACTGCCAAAGCTGGTTCCAAGTCCGGAAATGAGTCAATTTTCTCGCGAAATTAAAGTGATAACAGAAACCGCACGAGGTCGTGAGAGGAGAAAACAAAAGTGGGGCCCAATTTGACAGCTAGGTACCCCAGCTGACTGTTGTCTACGCCACTGCAAGACTGCGCGCACCAGAGATATTATAGAACCAACATGGCTGTAGCCTTTCCCCTCCCCTCAAAGCCTGTTCTTTCCCCCTTTCTGTCCCAGTGTATCCGTCAGGAGTAACGCGCAGACTCTCTGTTCCCCTTTATCCGTCTCGCTTTAATCCCACTCTTTCTCTCTCTCACACCTACATGACAGACTGTTCCTTTCATTGATGCCTTCTCCTCCCCTTCCATCTCTCCCCTAGACATCCAACATGCCGTTATGCTCCCCCTTATCTTTAAAGCCAGTGCACTAAAGTTCGGGACACTTCGTCACACTTCGAGAGATTCCGGAATCGAGATGAATATTTACATCTGTATTTTTTTTACTCCCTTCACTTCCCCTCCATATCCCAACAATCTTATGTATTTTATACTTTTTCCCTTACCTTTTTAACAAAAAATTGTGAACCCATTAGTGTTTTTAGAGAGTAATCGCAGATTTATATCCGTTAGAGAGTTCTAGTCTTTTTGCTAAAGAAACGTGGGCATTTATAATAGCAATGTGTTTTTTTTTCAACCTAATGGGCTACAATTTGTTTTCACAAAGAATTATTATTTTTTTAATTTTAAGTCCGTCACCTTAGCTCAGTCGGTAGAGTATCTCACTATGGATATAAGAGTCCAAGCTTCGATTCTTGGCATGGTAAAAAATGTATCATTATTAGAATGTGAGTTTCTTTCACAGTGATGAATAAACGGGTGGGGGGCTGGTTGTTGTACCTGTTATAGATTTATGTTAGTTTATAATTCTCGTTCTGATATAATCAGTTGTTTTAGAAAGTTCACGTTGAATACCACAAATAAGTTAAAATGAAATGTTATTGATATGTGATGAAATATGCTCAATACGGGTTTTTATGAGCATTTATGGTGCTAAGATTATTTTTTTACGTACTTCGCGTTTTGATATTTATTCAGTAAATCTAAGTAGCCCCATGACTTCTTTGGTGCTGACTGACAGCTGACAACTTATGGCTTTGAAAAGTTACTAGACCAAATTACGTATCCCTACACCGAACCAGATGATCTGCAAAAACATGTGTTTAGCAGCCGTCACTTCTGACAGTCAAAATTTGGGTGTATACCTAAATGTTGACTGTTAGAAGTCAGCTGTGAGCTGTCAGTCAGCACCAAAGAAGCCATGGGGCTACTATATATACCTAAAGGTTGAGTGTCAGAAGTCAGCTGTGAGCTGTCAATCCGCACCAAAGAAACCACGGGGCTACTGTAAGTAGGACATCTATAAAAGTAGGGATAAGGAAGGTAGAATATTAGAAGAAATGTACCTGAATATGAGTGGAGAGAAAGGTAAAAACTTTAAAAAATAAAACACCTTTATAAATTATTTTGAGATAAGCCTTAGAACTGCTTTGTTTGCTGCATGGTCTAAGGCATCCCTTTTATGTTGGATTAGACTTCCGATTACATGTAGATCGAGGTTCGAATCCTGGTTTGGAATATTGAGGTTGGTTTTTCTAAAATTGTTTTTCACTCTGCCTCCAAGCAATTGTAGGTACACTTCCTCTAAATTAAGCCTCCCTCATCCCTAACTTATAAGTGTAACTAATACATATGCGTGTAACCTGATCAGGTAGTAAGAAGTGTTAAAAAAAATGTAGAGCCTCAGATTTATCACCCACCATCAAACCAGATATTATTAGACTTACGCCTCTACCCGCGTGTCCACAGTTACGGGTACATGCGTTTCAAACCATATTTTTATACTGGCAGCTCACGCCTATTTTTTCAATTTCATTTATTTGAAGTATGAAACGTGAACATTTAGAACGGAGTGATTATTTCAGCACACGATAATTTCTATGAGCGAGAACGAAAGGGACAACCAATTTTTCCAAGAAAGTTATTTTAACATACCTTCCAGGATTCTTTTAAATGCCATGATCGGCATAGGACTGACGGTTTTATTTCCCTCCGAAGAAAGTTGTGCTACGGATTTTTATCTCTAAAGAAAAATCCCTCGACCCCGGTCGGGTTTGAACCCACGAGCATCGGATCCTGAGGCAATCACTTTATTTTATTAACTACTGTTGTGGTCTTGAGTTAATCAGATATCAAACAAGTGGATTGTAGAGCGTTCGAGATTACTTAGACACGAATTACACAAATAATATTCAACCTACATAAATCGGAACGCGAACTAAACGTTATGCTCGTCTGTCTGGTTTTGCAAGTGGTGAGGAGGTCGGGGCTCGAATCCCGGACAGGTGTGCTGAGAGTATATTTTCCTCAATGCTCTCCCATTATAACCTCAAGTAAATGCAGGTACATTTGACATATATTCTTCCTTACACATTTAAACTCCATCAGTAGAAACTCGGATAATAGGGACGGGTAGTAGGACTCGGTGCAAACAGCACATTAATAAATGTCTGTATTGTTTTACATTATTTAATTAATTATTTATAATGGTAATACACATTTTTTAAGTGATATAATATATACATATACATATATATATATAAAAATATATACATATACATATAGATATATATAATATATATAGCGCATCTGAGCTACATCACTAGTAGCCCAGTAGTGTAAATATTACCCAGTACTAATGTACAATTGTACAGGGGACGTACTAATGAACTAATCGTACATCCTTTCCGTGGAGGCTCTTTCCATGTCCCGATGAGATGAGGTGATGGTGATAGTGAGTGTGAGGGTGTGGAACCATTGGAAACACTCAAACCTGATTTAAGCCTAATTAACCAAACCCTGGCGACTGTTGGGGTAGTTAGTTCCTCTTTCGGGAAAAAATACCTGAAAGGTACCAGCCGGGATTTGAAACGGGGACCCTAATATTCGTAACCAGGTAGCACTGACCAATATACCACGGGTCCGGTTACATAAGTGATTATTGGTACCGAGTAATGGTCTAGTGCCCCTCAATTCGTTTATCTTATAAATAGTTTGTATTATTATTAGGAGTGGTGTATTAAGAGGGGGAAAAAAAATCATTATGGTGTGTTTTTGAGTCGTCTCAACCAAAGGATGAAAGTACCGATAATCAATTAAAAATAACATTGTATGTGTGTGTGTGTATGTGTGTGTGTGTGTATGTGTGTGTAAATACCCTTCTTATTCCTCCTCTCTTGGATTAAGGTGGAGAATGCAGGAATGCGAATTAAGGACAGTGTTTTGTAGCTTTTATAACAATTTTTTGTTGTTGTAAAAATAAATCAAATATTGCATCAGTACAAACATAAAGTTTAATTTTCTTCTCATAATATAGTTGTTTAATCGGCCAAGGAATTCTTGGAATTTCGTGAAAAACATTTTTTTGTTGAAATTTTTAGTTAATGTCACTATTTTCATGACAGATATTTAAAAACTGTTGAGGACACAAAGTGAAGAAAATTAAACTCTAGGTTTGTATTGAAGCAATATTTGATTTATTTTTACAAAAAAAAAATTGTTTGCTATAAAAAATGCAATAACACTGGTTTTTTCTGGCGTTCCCTACAGATCGCTAGGAACGGCGAACGAGATAGGTTTACAAGGCCTTTTTTTTCTTTCTAATCAATGAACAAGAAACCTATTAGATTTGTTTTAATGAGATTTTCATGTCGTTTGTTAAGATTCATTCATTTATTTTGCTAATAATTTTTTTCGTATTTACTGAGTACATACATATTTAAGTTTTAAAAAATATTAATTTTAATTATATTACATTAAACCAACTAGGCTTGTAATTCAAATTTGAGCAGGCTTTCTATAAAATGGTATTTAATTAGCTTATTAGTATAGATATGTGCATACGTCAAGTGAGTGGCAGGACTCGGTGCAACAAAAATAAAAGTATTGCGTTTTCACAGATATACATATATTTATAACAATAGTTAACTATTCATTATCACCTTCAATTATTTTTGAACGAAATGATTGTGAAGTTAGTAAGAATAGTCATTTATAGAAAAAGATTTTTTTAATAATATTTTTATGAATATGTTTCTTAAATTATGATAGATGAACTGAATACGTTCTCTTGAGGATTATTTATTACTTGCTGGAAAATGCCAAATCACTAGAAAATAAAGTTCGTAAATCTTCTGATGATTTTTTTTTATGTTTGTTTTCTGTGCGCACATATTCCTTTAAGATAGTCTCTTAAATTGGAAGATTTTTTATCCTCCTCAAACCAAAAATGTACATCACTGGTTTAAGTGAGGGTCTATTTTCAAAACAGGAAAGCAATCGTAAGAAAGAATAAAACGCTTATATTTCACCATCTCCTTCCACTGCTCCCTGGATCTTTTATATATATATATATAATGTGTATGGAAACAGGACACTATAAATTTCTCTCCATTCAAAGTCCATGATTTATGTACACCAAAACGTCCTACAAATATATATAGGTCCATACGACACCCTTATTTATCATTTTTAACAAAAGAGATGGAAAATATCACCCAGATTTCCGTTCATCGCTACTAGGGTGTATTGGGTTCGAGTCCTATGTGGAGGGTGTTTGTAGGGAAGGGGGATATATGTAGCTTGCAATAATTTGAGGGTGTCCTGGCGGTCTAGGAGGTAAGGTGTCAGACTTCTGTGCTGGCGGCCGGGGTCCAATCCTCGGTCGCGGCAAAAATGTATCTGATTACCAAACCCTTCCTTCACCTCTGACAAGACATCTTGTGAATGTGGGGAATGCCAGGCCTCCACCGTGGTTCGGATCCCACGTTAAACTGTAGGTCCTCCATTTCAACTCACAATCACCCTACCATTACACATTAGCGTAAATACGTATAACCAGAACAGGTAGTAAGACGCGGTGCAAATAATAATAATAATAATAATAATAATAATAATAATAATAATTTGAGCGGACAGTATGAAGAAGGTGAGTTTTAACGAAAACCTCCAAAGAGTCTTGGTAAAACCATAGCTGGTATTCGAACCAACAAATATAAAATTGAGCATACAGATTGGGGCGGCTGAAACTTATACAACCATTGTACTATACGTCTTAAAAGAATATTATTTACTCAATGGCTTTTGGAGCTACAAAGTTCATTGCCACACTTACGAAAAAATAAAGCCACATATCCCTATATTGAGATGGTTCGATCCAGTCCACCTCATTACACCCTATCTCTTTCAGGTCCATTCTCATGTTATCCTCCCACCTGCGTCTAGGTCTTCCCAATGGTCTCTTCCCATTGGATTTACCTGTCATTAACCTGAAAGCGGTTCAATATTCTTCCATCCACGCTTGATGTCATGCCTACTGTGATTTACGCAGCTTGATTATCCTAACATTGTATTAGTATGGATATGCAACTCATCATTATGTGACCTCCTCCACTACACAGTATCCTAATTCCTTTTTGGACCGAATATCTTCCCAAGCACCTTGTTTTTGAAACCTCTAGATTAATTTTCGTTTTAAAAGTTAAAAGAGACCACGTTTTACAACAATAAAGAATAAATTGCAAAATTGTTTTTTATATTCTAAATATTATATTCCTTTATAGCAGTCAAGATGACAACTTACCGACCGAATATTAGCATGCATTTCCCAACTGTATTATTTTCCCATCTAATATCGCTATTGAAAAGAAAATTGTTCTTAAATATTTTAACTCAATAACGCTAGCCAATCATATGTTCTTTGCAGTGATATATAAATTATCGTCCCAATCTGCGTTTTCTGTTTGATCATATATTTAACCTTTCCAGTGTTAAATTTATTTATTTTTTCTCACTAATCTCTAATAAATGTTTGCATTTCCCTCAAAAGGTTTCTTACAATTTCCCAACAAATCTAAATCGTCTGCATATCCTAATAGCTGCATTGTACCGTCTAACGCCAACCCTCCCCTACTCTCTTACAATACCCTAATTGTATACTCAAGGCTAGATTAAAAAGTAATTGGGAGAGTGCATATTCTTGTTTCAATTCATGATATGTTTCGAAATTATCTGTTAAGTGAAAACCAAACTGTACCCTAACGCATGTATCAGACAAAGACAACTCGATTGACTTTACAGAGTTATTGGGTATCCCAAACTTAACTATAATTTTATATATTTGGTTTCTTTAAACTGAATGATAAGCCTTTTTAAAGTATGTGTCTAGTTGATACAGCGTTATGTTTTATTCTCACAATTTTTTTTGGTACAGTATTCGTCGGATGGTAAAAATCTAGTCCATTGTTATATTTCGTCAAAATCCCCACTGATGATCCCAAATTATGGTCTCTGCTCAGTAGCAACTTAATATTTTGGATGACATTTTTTACCAAGTTTGTAGTAGAGAAATACCTCCATATTATTTACTACTATGTTGGTGACCTGGCGGTCTAGGGGTAGGGGGTCAGATTAATGTGCTGGCGGCCGGGGTTCAATCCTCGGTCCCGGCACAGATTTATCTGATTACCAAACCCTTCCTCCTCCTCTGACAAGACATCTTGTGAATGTGTGGAATGCCAGGGCTCTACCGTGGTTCGGATTCCACGTTAAACTGTAGGTCCTCCATTTCATCTCACAATCACCCTACCATTACACATTAGCGTAAGTGCATATAAACCGAACGGGTAGTAATACGCGGCGCTAATAATAATAATAATAATACTCTTTTATCTTCTTATTTTTGAAAATGGGTATTATTATATTTTCCTTCCATTCTTGTGGTAATACATCATATTATCACATGAGACATAGCAGTTTATGATATTCTTTTACTAAAATTTCACCAACTCCTTTTATTAACTCTGCTGGAAATTAATTTATACCTTAAGATTATGATTATCTTTAACTTCTTCTTTAGCCTCTTTAACTTCACTAATACTTGGCTCTGAGACTAGTTTTAGAAGTATGGATTTTGATTACCTCACTCAATTAAGACCCTTCTTGAACATTCAAAATATGTCTAAAGTTGACGTTATATTAACTCAAAACATAAATTTTCCAAAGATATAAAAAAAATAGATAAAGTTTTGAATATAGAAAATTTTCTGTTCTACATACTTATATAATGAATGATAACTGGTATTCGAACCAAATACGATAAGAAGTGAAAGACCAGTGCCATAGAGTTCACTCAGATATGTCAAGGTCAGACATATTATTTATTGAACATGCATTTGTTTTGTTTCGCCAGCTTCTAACGTCTTAGATCCAGACGTCATTGACACCCCCCCCTCCCCCCGTTTCACTGTCCTCGGAACTCCGCAGAAAGAAGAACGGAAGGGAATGTGGCAGACATGGTGATAAACAGCCGAATAAAGAGATAATGTCGAACTCACTAAAAAAAATAAAGACCCCAACATTTATATTCAAAAGGCTGTTCTTTTTTTTCCCCCCCATAACGCTTTCTTTAAAAAAAACTGTCTCCGTGAATGAATGACGGAAGTAAAGGGTTGGAATCAAGGGTCATAGGGGTGGAGGAGGGAGGTTGGGGAAAAGGGAGGCAAGCGCAGGAATATTTGAACTGTCGCTTTAAAGACCATTATTCTGGCTTTTCTTCCTTTTTGTTTTTTTTTGTACGCTATTTATTTATTTATTTTAACGAAAATATTCTCTCTTTTAACTTCAAAATATAAGTAGGCTACAGATATTACTGTAAGAACCACAATTTTCATTTATATGCTAAATTATTTATATCACATTATACACCGGTGAAATCGTAACTCAACAGTAGTACACTAAATAGACGGGGCTCCTTACATGAATTAGAAACCGGTTCTATTAACATGGTGCACTCTAAACGTAATACTACACCAGATATCATCGCTTAGGGAACTGCATGGATATTATTGGGAAACACGCGTTGTCATTCTCTCGTTTCCGTGTGGTCAATCTCCCCTCAAATATAAGACAAGTTTCACAACGCTGGTTAGTCGAGGTTGCCTGTAGCTCCTTCTTACCCTAGTACACCACCTTCAGACATAACAGAGCAATGAGATTTGGCCAGTAGCTTTTTCATACCCCAGCACACCACCTTCATACATAACAGAGAGTGAGGAGATTTGGCCAGTAGCTCCTTCATAACCCAGCACACCACCTTCAGACATAACAGAGAGTGAGGAGATTTGGCCAGTAGCTCCTTACCCCAGCAGTACCTTCAGACATAACTGAGAGCGAGGAGATTTGCCCAGTAGCTCCTTACCCCAGCACTCCACCTTCAGACATAACTGAGAGCGAGGAGATTTGCCCAGTAGCTCCTTCTTACCCCAGCACATCACCTTCAGACATAACTAAGAGCGAGGAGACTTGGCCATTAGCTCCTTCTTACCCCAGCACATCACCTTTAGACATAACTGAGAGTGAGGAGATTTGGCCAGTAGCTCCTTACCCCAGCACTCCACCTTCAGACATAACTGAGAGCGAGGAGATTTGTCCAGTAGCTCCTTATTACCCCAGCACACCATCTTCAGATATGAATGAGAGCGAGGAGATTTGGCCACTAGCTCCATCTAACCCCAGCACACCACCTTCAGACATAACTGAGAGAGAGGAGATTTGTCCAGTAGCTCCTTATTACCCCAGCACACCATCTTCAGATATGAATGAGAGCGAGGAGATTTGGCCAGTAGCTCCTTTTTACCCCAGCACACCCCCTTCAGACATAACTGAGAGCGAGGAGATTTGGCCATTAGCTCCTTCTTACCCCAGCACACCACCTTCAGGCATAACTGAGAGCGAGGAGATTTGACAACAGCTAAATCAGAGGAAGTGAAGATAAAGCTTTTCTTTATAAGACCTGTAGTTCCTTCAGCAATGATTTTGGGTTTATCAATTAGCTAAGCTAAGTGATTAGGGATAATATCGATTATACAGACAGTTGGTTGCATACGGACTCAGTAATTGGAAATGGGACGCGAGAAAATACCAGTGTTTTTGCAGTTTTTATAGCAAAACGTTTATTTGGGTGAAAAAAACAAATAATTCTCCTGTAGAAACAAAGAGTTTAGTTTTCTCCACATGATGACATACACAGTTGTTGAATATTTATCAAGAGTGTATTATAATTTAGTGATAACTTTTCTATGCATTGAAAAAAGTTGTTATCCTCTAGTGCCACTATGCTCGTGGCAGATATTCAACAACTGTTGACATTACCATGTGAAGAAAATTAAACTCTCTTTGTAATGAAGCAATATTTTAAACTTTTTGTTCTAAAAGTTGCAATAATACTGCACTTTTATTCTATTCTTTAAGCTCCCAATTTAATAATAGATGAAAAAGCAGGTTTTCAGAGTTTGGCACAATGTTGATGCACTAAATCAGCCACGGCCGTTGTATTATTATTATTATTAGCACCACGTCTTACTACCCGTTCGGGTTATACGCACTTACGCCAATGTGTAATGGTAGGGTGATTGTGAGATGAAATAGAGGAACTACAGTTTAACGTGGAATCCGAACCACGGTGGAGGCCTGGCACTCCCCACATTCACAAGATGTCTTGTCAGAGGTGAAAGAAGGGTTTGGTAATCAGATAAATCTGTGCCGGCACCGAGGATTGAACCCCTGACTCCCAGCACAGAAGTCTGACACCTTATCCCTACACCGCCAGGTCACCCCACGGCCGTTGTAACTTTTCACTAAGGATGGATGTAAATTATGCCTCAAGGTGAACTAAATAAAGGTTATTGAAAGGATGACACCACACAATATTATCCTTTACTATCCTAACCTGTCCTAATGTAACACATGATCATAACCTAAACAAGCCTAATATAATGTAAGGCTTAACACGATCCTAAGTCGTGCAAAATGGGATGCAAAGTTTTTGATTGGTTTCATGTGACCGAATTAATACTGTTAAAAGATTTATAGGGCAGAATTCTTATCCTCCCAGACAAATGTAACCACATTTATGTGGAGGGAGAGTGAGTAACCTTTTAACGATAACCGATATCGGTGCATCCAGCCGCGATTCAACTCTGACCTCGGGTGACCTGGCGGTCTAGGGGGTAAGGTGTCAGACTTCTATGCTGGCGGCCGAGGTTCAATCCTCGGTCCCGGCAAAGATTTATCTGATTACCAAAACCTTCCTTCACCTCTGACAAGACATCTTGTGAATGTGTGGAGTGCCAGGGCTCTACCGTGGTTCGGATTCCACGTTAAACTGTAGGTCCTCCATCTCATCTCACAATCACCCTACCATTACACATTAGCGTAAGTGTTTAGCGTAAGTGCGTATAAACCGAACGGGTAGTAAGACGCGGTGCTAATAATAATAATAATAATAATAATAATAATAATAATAACTCTGACCTCCAAGTCATTGAGAAACCATCATTTTAGATGAGCCCTACATTTAGACCACGTACAAACTGATACAAATCATTGAATTGTTATCAGAAGAATAGGATTTGAGATTCCATTAATCGACAATGCAGTCTGCACTCGTGGTCTAATGGTCTCAGACATCAGACGCACGTTGTTCCTAGTCACCATATAATGGAAGGTCGAGGTTAAAATCTCGGCAATATAGGAGGACTTTCCGCAGTGAGATGTTCCATGTCGCGATAACATACTTTCTCCAGGAATATATCAGATTTATTTTCTTAAAATTCAACACTATGTATCATCACATTTTTGGAAGGCTGTGCATAGTTTGATGGGCAGTAAGACACATAGCAAAAAAAAAAAAGTTTTATAACAGTTCAAATAAAAATATATTTATAGTTCTACTGGTTTTACTCGCATGGAGGGTGACCTTGCGGTCTAGTGATAAGGTGTCAGACTTCTGTGCTGGCGGACAGGGTTCAATCCTCGGTCCCGGCACAGATTTATCTGATTACCAAACCCTTCCTTCACCTCTGACAAGACATCTTGTGAATGTGGTCGGATTCCACGTTAAACTGTAGGTCCTCCATTTCATCTCACAATCACCCTACCATTATACATTAGCGTAAGTGCGTATAAACCGAATGGGTAGTAAGACGCGGTGCTAATAATAATAATAATAATAATAATACTCACATGGATGGGCCTGTGGATATAACATCAGCCTTAGCTAGTCTGATTCGCTTGTGGTGTGAAAATCGGGATTCGAATCCAAGCCGGTGTAATCAGGGTGATGTTTCCTCTTTCAGTGTTTCCTGCTGAAAGAGAAAGTCCAGCTTATTACAAATTCTAAGTTTTGGCATATTTATTCGGATTAAGTTTGTAAATAGGCACTTGTTAAATAACTTCCAACGAGCTTTAATCCGGTGGAAGGTAACGGGAGCAGTGGCAGACATCTTGGGAGGAAATGCCATTCCACTGCAGGAGAAAAGTTAAACTTCTTTGGGAAAAGGTAAATATGGAATATTGTCTTTTGACATCTTGTGAAGTAGAACTCGGCTTTTCAAACTATAAAAACATTTTGTATGAAAATATAACCCATTCTACTATTGAAAACTTAAAAAATTATCTAGTGATTACCAGCAGGAGAGTGAGTAAGAGGTGGTGTTAGAAACCATGTGAATTGGATGTAGGTAACAAAGTATTAGTAGTAAAATCAATTTTATATTGCCTATTTTGCATCGCCAGATAAACCAAATTTGTAATTTTATGATTACATGTATTTTGTAAACTCAATCAAAATTGATATTATGACGTTTGAATGGCTATGTATTGTATTTTATAAATGGTTAAAGAAAGTTGTTTTTGAAATCTATAATTTTTTTTAATATACGACTATATATTAATAAAATTTAGTACGCGAATACATAAAATATTTTTACTGAATATATTTAACCCAAAATCGTATTAAAATAAAAGGTTACACATGTCAAACTTTTGAATTTATGTAAGGAAACTCCAACAAATATATTTATCGTCTTTCTACTTGACATAACAAGAGTGCTCTAACATTTCTGTCAGTTCCGTCAAATGTTACGAATCATCTGAAAAAGAAAATGGGGGAAAGATTTTAGTGTGATTGAAAATATTGAATGATAAAAATTGACAGTGAAGAGAATTTAACATGAAAATATTTCGTAACTTTTTTACTTATTTCTTGCTTTGCATGAGACTTATTTTTACTTGCGTTAACAAAAAATTCAAACTCTTATTTTTATGACGAATGAGGCAAGGTGTAAAAATAAAAAGATTATATGAAAACATATTATAGCAACGAAGTAAAATCCTATTTGATTAAAATATTGCTATGAAAATATATCATTGATAAATACACGTATAAAAACTAATTTAGGAATATATAATTGAAGTCAATAATTAGATTATAAATTAAATTATAAAATGCTGTTTTGTCTCAAATATGTCATGAAGCATTTTATACGTTATTTTAGAGATTATTTAAGGCAGTTAATTAGTAGAAATGCGTACGCATTAGCGTGGAAGGGGGTTGGGAAAACTACAGTAAATGTATCATAATCAATCCTATCCTCAATATATCCGGCCATTATTCAAACTTCAAAGTCAAAAACGATTAAAGCCCACATCAATGAACACGTGGGCTAAAGTGTAATATCAATCTATTTCTAGCTACTGGTGATAAAAAATATTGGGCTTTGATTCCCAGCCAGGTGTACTGAAGTTTTTTACTTTTTCAAATTGGTGTCCTCATATCTCACCATGAAAATTCTGTAACATATTCTCATCTCTACTCAACTATCACCATTTTTTTTTATTTAGCACCACGTCTTACTACCCGTTCTGGTTATACGCTTAAGTTCTAATTACGCTGATGGATTAGGAATTGGGAAGGTTGAATTTAGAGGAAGTGAACCCACATTTGCGTGGAGGGAAAGTGGAAAACCATTTAGGAAAAACCACCCTCAGTTTACCCAACCGAGATTCGAACCTCAATCTCCCCATCCTTGACAGTCTAAATCAACATGAATAGCGCGTTAGCTAACTACGCCACCGAGTTCGGGTAACTATCACAATTAAAAAGTACATACACATCCCCGTCTCAATAACCGTATGGTCTATGGCGATACTCATTGCGATTGATTAGACGGCCGATGACAATCTAGGTTCGATCCCGGTCGGGTATATTGAGGTAAGATTTTTTCTAAATGGTTTTACACTCTTCCTCCACGCAAACGCGAGTGCACTTCCTCTAAAGTCAAGCTTCTTAATCCCAATACCCAAACACAATAGCGTGATTAGTGAATATGAGCGCAACCAGAACTTATCTACACTAATATTATAAAGAGGAAAGATTTTTTTTTATTTGTAATGGATAAACTCAAAAACTAGTGGACCGATTTTAAAAATTCTTTCACCAATATAAATCTACATTGTCAGCGAGTAACATAGGCTATATTTTATATTGAAAATTAATTTATTCCTCATAAAATTGTTGATAGTCACTCATATTTTATGGTAGAGTCTATGATGATTCTTCAATATGTGTGTTGAAAATAATAATGCGGGGGAGGGGGGGGGAAGGGTTTAGTTAAATTATCATTATTATTAGCACCGCGTCTTACTACCTGTTCGGTTTATACTCACTTACGCTAATGTGTAGTGGTAGGGTGATTGTTATATGAAATGGAAGACCTACAGTTTAACGTGGAATCCGAACCACGGTGGAGGCCTGGCATTCCACACATTCACAAGATGTCTTGTCAGAGGTGAAGGAAGGGTTTGGTAATCAGATAAATCTGTGCCGGGACCGGGGATTGAACCCCGGCCACCAGCACAGAGTCTAGTTAAAAATAAATGCATATAAACCGGATGACAAGTAAAACGTGATGGGATAAAAAAAATATGTAAAACCCCGACCAAGCGCGGACAGTGTACAAAGTCCTTGGAGCGCTCAAGTACCGGAAGTCGTGAATCTGATTGGAACCATGACCTAGGTCATAGTGTCGCAGTGACTCTGCCGGGCACAGCTACTGTTATGGTAATGGTACGTGACGATCAATGCTCTGAGAATAGGATCAGACGAGATTCTCGTCGCCGAGAGGTTCATTGTCCCACGCGAGAGGCTATTCCTCTCCGGATCCCCTGACAGAGTGAAACGTTATGCCGGCGAACACCCTCGTTGTTGAAGCCTCTTGTACTGTATTTTGTGAGGTGAGATGATGATGATGATGATGATGGATCCTCTGCAGGTCGTATTCCGCTTTATATTATTATTATTTAGCACCACGTCTTACTACCCGTTCGGGCTATACGCACTTACGCTAATGTGTAATGGTAGGGTGATTGTGAGATGAATTGGAGGACCTACAGCTTAACGTGGGATCCGAACCACGGTGGAGCCATGTCATTCCCCACACATTCACAAGTTGTGATTAATACACGTCCCAGCAGGGGACTCCCGGAGGCTGGAGTCTTGTTGTGATCCGGCTTGTTAATGTTAGTAAGGGCTGGGCTTTTACTGTGTGTGTGTTGTGTCTCTCTCTCTCTCTCTCTCTCTCTCTATATATATATATATATACACACACATACAATAGCCCCATGGCTTCTTTGGTGCTGACTGACAGCTCATGGCTCTGAAAAGTTACCGGACCAAATTATGTATCCCTACGCCGAACCAAATGATCTGTAAAAACATGTGTTTAGCAGCTGTCACTTCTGACAGTCAAAATTTAGGTATATATCTAAAATGTTGACTGTCAGAAGTAAGCACCACAGAAGCCATGGGGCTATTGTGTGTGTTTTGTGTGTGTGTGTGTGTGTGTGTGTGTGTGTATATATATATATATATATATATGAGAACTTGCTTTTTATCAATTTAATATCATTTATTTATTATATTTATAAACCTAACCCGGTACGGTAGCTCAATGACTGTTTCTTTATACTTGACCGTTTTTATTTTTGAAAATAGGGAGATTAATTTGATGCGGACCGTTCCCGTATAACGCTGTGGGACGAATGTGAATGGAAAACCTATTACGTATACTTTTCGAAAGAGACTGTTCCAGAACCAACCATGCTTTTTTTTTTTAAATTACCTCATGGTTTAGCCTTCAAGAAGCGAAAAAATGAGGAGTGAGAAAAAACAACAGAGAAAAAACATGTATTTCAGCCATGTTTCACAAATGTTTGCAATAACGGCGGAGTTAACTGCGAACCATGAAACTTAGTTGTCAACAATAAAAATAAAATATTAACTCACCCAACTGCGGGATTTTTTTTAAACACATATGGATGCCTTAAGTTTTAAAATTCTAAAATATTCATTAATTTTAAAATACATGAAGGGTGGAAAATTTTGATTAGAATGATTACCAAATGAATTTCTATTTCATTACACTCTCCGATCTCCTAAAACAAAGAAGAAGAGTTGACCTGCTCTCTACTGTATGTTTATCGAACTAAAGAGCTTTGTGGTCATTTCGCACAGTTCCTCGCATGACAGAGCAATCATATCATTTCTGTCTTAAACTATTCAAGATAAAAAAAGCAATAAGTTGTTTATTTTTTGCGCACCACTTCCCCCCTTTTTTTTAGATTCTCAATACTTGTCCAAGATATGTGCATTTAGTCGCAATAATGGGGTAAGTGTGAAGAAGGTGTAATATAGAGGAATATACACGTATTTTCGTGGAGCACGGGTGGAAAACGTCTAGGAAAACCCCTCCAATAGTATACTGATCTCAAACTAGAGGGGATTGTTAGATATTTAGTAGACGTCCTCAACAAAGTGTTATTATTATTATTATTATTATTATTATTAGCACCGCGTCTTACTACCCGTTCGGGTTATACGCACTTACGCTAATGTGT
>CABEEJ010003086.1:60404-91340 GCA_901482245.1 Timema douglasi | reverse complement strand
GTATGGTCATGTAATGAGGATGTTGGAGTACATGAGATAGTAGAGGAAGCAAGACTGAGATGGTGTGGGCATGTAATGAGGATGTTTGAGTACATGAGATAGTAGAGGAAGCAAGAATGAGATGGTATGGACATGTAATGAGGATGCCGAAGAAAATGTTGGAAATGAAGTATGTAGGAAAAATATAACAGGGGAGGAGCAGATAAAATAAAGTGTTGAAGTGGGAGGAGAGCAACGGAAGAAATTAAAAGAGGATTAATGATGAAAGGACAGAGGAAGATGGAGGCATGTTTACTAAACCGACCCAGCCACGGGCTGGAAACAGTTGATGATGATGATGATCACGATGCAAGAGACATGCAATACGTGTGTTGAGATGGAATAACACATTCATGGGAGAATCCAGTCGTAATGGCGTTGTCTGACAATGAGGATTCTATACTACAAGCAATTATCAAAAGACAAAAAAAAAGAAACAGCGTTTTTTGTTTCACCCAGTTATTCAAAATGTTCTTATAGTGCGTTATCTTCCGAATTAGCAAACATCCTGATATATTCTCGTTATTTCCTGTCACGTCTTCTCTACCGCGTTTGTTTTGGAATAATCCTTCCACGCAGCAACAAACATTTCAGGATATATTTCAACAATGCATACAAAATAAATTCAAAATCGTTGACTGTCCGCATGGCGTACCGAATTGTCAGACATTTCCACACAGACTGACCAAATCGGCACCGACCAAATGCTCGCCGCACATTAAACACGGAACAGTGACACAATCTACATAATCGCGTCATTTGCACATGGCACATGCTGCATACAGCAACGTGTCTTGCTCCTCCCAGACTGAAAGGAATCACTTGTTGACAAGTGATGGTGCGTGCTTCGTGTGTCCGTCTCATCTGATTTGGGAATTGAGTTATTCATTACTGGTCAGAACATTACCCTCCCCCCCTCCCCGAAAAAACCTTCCACATATATCATTCAAAGAATTAAAAGTTGTATATTTTTTTAGTTTTCAAACTATGTTATTTTTTACAGCAACTTAAGAGGGGAGGGTGGGGGGGAGGAGACGCGAGAAAAGGCCAGTCAGTGTTTTTTGCGGTTTTTATGGTAAAACATTCTTTTGATCGAAATAAATCAAATAACTTCGGTATAAACAAAGAGTTTAATTTTCTCCACCCGGTGCTATCAACAGTTGTTGAATATCTGTCAAGGATGTCCTATAATTTAATGACAACTTTTTATCTTCATTTAAAAAGTTTGTCATCTAATGCCTCTTTGCTCTTGACAGATATTCAACAACTGTTGATATCACCATGTGAAGAAAATTAAACTCTTTGTTTCCACTTGAGGAATATTTGATTTGGTTTTGCCAAAAAATATGTTATAAAAACTGCAAAACACAGTCCTTTACTCGTGTACCTTACATCTCCACCTTAAGATCCCGTCCCACCCCCCACGGTCTCTTAGTAAACGTCAAGGTCATTTTAATTATGTCAATCGAATAGAGATGAGTAAGGTATAGTTTTGGTGAAAATGTACCTGTATTTGTTGGGCGGCAGAAGAGCGGTAAACCATTTAGGATAAGCCATTGTCAGGGTTCGAACCCCAATCTCTCTGTCAACAGTAATCTAGTCTTAACACAGGAGTGATGTATAAGACCAAGCGATGCAGGTTCATCGGTGAAATGATTGGTCAACTTATTGGTGACTCAATCTCTGTGGAAACATGGGTTGGTTATAACTATTTATAGTCTTACCGTGTGTCATTCAAGCCTTGTGAGTAATCCTAGACTGTGAGTCCCTGGATATCAGCTTGTTAAGATATGGTAATCTTGACCTAGTCCTTTCTAGTGACCTTTGACACATTTCCTAGACCACCCCTATCTAAATACACTCAAGAGTTTCATAAGAAGGTATTTCTTAGAAAAATACAAACAATACTTTGTGGTCAGAATTGATAGCATTTTGTGTTATTTTATGTTATAATCAAAGGTGTCACAATTTATTAATTATTATTGAGGAGGAGTGGGGGAAGTGGGGCGCAGCGGCTTATAGAATAACCCATTTTCACTTTAATTCAGCAAAAAAAAATTATTATTTTTTCCATGCCAGATGAATAACACAAATAGAAGAACAGAATTAATTATATGTATCATATAAAAAGTTATTTAAGTAATTTATGTTTTGCTTCAAACATAGATTTTAATTTTTTTTCTAAATAAAACAATTCACCGTTTCTTTTAGGGTACTAAGAATGTCCCATTTGAGCAGATTATTGGGGGGAGGGGGCATGTCCCCCGTTTATCTCCCCCTCTATTGATGCTTATGTGTATTGTTAATATCTATAACACATGACAGTTGCAGATCAGAGCACTTGGCGTATGCATACATGAAAGTAGATCTCGTAACTTTTCCAAGCTGTCAAATAAGGTTCTTAATATGAAAATTAGACTATATACAAGTTATCTATATGAAATGTATAATCCAGGGATAACAGAGGATTACATTATGTAACGCGCAGTGGTGCACCAGGGAATGTTGCCAGGGAGATAACATGAGATAAATACATTAGATGTTATATAAGGAAACAACAATTGCTGCTATTTCCGTAGAACTGTTAAAACTGAGCCAATAGGAGTAATATTATAGACCCACCCCAATGGGCAAGTAGTCGGAATGTCGAGCTCACTTAGTCTGGTTTACCGGTAATGTGGATATCGGGGTTTGAATCTCGGATAGGTTTACTGAAGGTTAGGTGACCTGGCGGTCAAGGGGTAAGGTGTTGGAATTCTGTGCTGGGGGTCCGGGGTTCAATCCTCGGTCCCGGCACAGATTTATCTGATTACCAAACCCTTCCTTCACCTCTGACAAGACATCTTGTGAATGTGGGGAATGCCAGGCCTCCACCGTGGTTCGGATTCCACGTTAAACTGTAGGTCCTTCATTTGATCTCGCAATCACCCTACCATTACACATTAGCGTAAGTGCGTATAACCCGAACGGGTAGTAAGACCCGGTGCTAATAATAATAATACTGAATGAAGGTTTTTTTTATATAGAATGACTTCCCTTTCTACTTTCATAAAAATGCGTGTACATTTTTTTTAAATCATGGCTCCCTCATTTCTCTTATATTAGTTTGATTAATTTATTCGAATTTACAGGGCTCACATGCACTCTGAAAACAGAGAACACAAATAATTTTGCAAAATCTAGTAAAAAAATACTGGAATATTTGTTATAATAATAATAATAATAATATTTAGCACCGCGTCTTACTACTCGTTCGGGTTATACACTGAATATTTGTTAATTTGGGATGTTTAACTGGAAGCTCAAAATAGTAGGTATTTGGACGAACGATAAAATGAAGTGAAGAATTTAAGCACGTTTTATTACCCCTTAAACAAGGGTTGCTGAGCGACAGAGGGTGTATTCTCCCATAAATATTAAATCATCCTGTTTGAAACATAAGTCACATGACTTCGCACTTAGTCAGTTTGAGGAAAAATTAAAATTTATTAATTTTTTTTTTCTTTAATATAAACTGTTTGGAAAAATGGGAACTCCTAGAAAAACCAGTGAATTTGGTAATAAGAAAATATTGGTAAATCCGATACAGCTGAACGGATAAGACGGCTGCGGGGTGGAAGTAATATTATCGTATCACGGAAAAAATTGATGTAAAGATGAAGAGAAATAAAGCGCATACAGTAAAGCATCGATAATTCAGACTAATTGGTGATCGACCCGGTCTGGAGTTTCGAAAATACAGTACCTATACTAAAAATAAAAAATAAATAAGCATAGACAGTAAAACTCCAGTGTTAAGGTCGAAACATTTTCACTTTATCCAAACAATGAACCTACACATTGTTTTTTGTAGATAAATATCACATTCTGAAGGAATATATATAAGGCAAAAAAAACTAACAATCAAAAAAGTCTCCAATTTTTTTATTTTATTTTTTGAACAAGGGCCAAGGTGCATTTTTTTTTGGTGGCCGTGTCTATGACGTTGCTACCACTGTGATTATTTTTATAAATAATATTTTTCTTTGCGATCCTAAATTTTTTTCAACATCCGAACTATTGTCGCTCATTTGTAACACACTGCTGCCACTGGACAAGGGAGTCTGCTTTTATCCAATCCCTCGACATAGTTTGAGTTCTACTGGAACGCTTTAGGAGGGAATAGGACTGAGAACCAGGATACAGAAGGACGGAAAAGGTGTATCAACGGCAAATAAGGCTGGAAAATTGAAAAGGACAACCAAAGGAAATGTAACGTTAACATAGTGTAAAAAATCTCTTTGTAAGGAAATTTTCCTTTTAAAGTTATTTAATAGTGGCGTGAAAAGCTTGTTTAAGTTGAAATCCGCCTCGGTGTCGTAGTTGGCAAACAAGCTTGTCGTGTTGAGCTTGACTGCTGAGGACGGGGAGATCGAGGTTCGAATCTCGGGTCAGGTGAACTGGGGGTGGTTTTTCCTAAATGGTTTTCCACTCTACCTCCACGCAAATGCGGGTTCACTTCCTCTATTTCAACCTTCTCAATTCCTAATCCATTAGAGTAATTAGTACTTAAAGCGTATAACCCGAACGGGTAGTAAGACGCGGTGCTAAATATTATTATTATTATTTAAGTTAAAGTCCAAATCTCCTTCACTTCGTCTTTTTACAACCACAATAGCCTTCACATCTATGAAACATTTCCAAGGAAGAAGAAAACTTTGATACATGGTGAAAATATTTTAAATCTCCTGCGTCCGCTTCGATGGCCGCATGATCTAAGGCGCTACTATCGCAGTAGGCTAGACTGCCGATGACGGGGAGATCCAAAGTTTGAATCTCGGTCACATGTATTGAGGGTGGTTTTCCCAAAGAGTTTTCTACTCTCCTTTTACGCATATGTGGGTACACTTTCTCTAATTTCAACCTTCCTAATCCCTAACTCATTAGAGTAATAAGCACATAACCCAAACGGGTCGTAAGACACAGCGCCAAACACAAACACGCTGACTAAATAAGTATTTATGTTTTTAAATTTTACTACTTTAAAAATCCAACTCACAGCGACCCAGTCCTTGTGATCCTTGAGTTTGTCGCAGGAGTGGGCTATCACCTTCACCCCTCTTTTCTTAAACTCGTGGTCATGCACTGCAATCCTCCCCAATTCCGTGGTGCACACTGGAGTGAAGTCTGCGGGGTGCGAGAACAGCACACACCATCTTGAACAGAGAGACAGACAGACAACGTACTTGAGGGGGAGGGAAACACTCTTCATTTGATGCAATTAATATTGACTTTAGCTACCTGACATGTTCAGGAGGGGGGAGTACGAGCATTCATTTGGAGGGGAAACTATCCCTTCTGCTTCGGCCAAGAGTTGAACTCCAGACAGCCCGGTCACAGTTTATTTTAGAGTTTAATGCGGATGTGAAACTTTTAGTTGGGAATATGAGAAATATATAGATATGCCGTTAGAAACGAATGTTTAACAATCTTCGTAAATGTAATTACAGATAAAAAATATAGCTACTTTATAACTTATCCCAATTTTATTACATATGACCATATCTAACATTTAGAAAATTTTATTAGATCCACTTTCACGTAAACATCAAGTCATGTGATCTGCAACCCATCACTTTCGATAAATATTATCAATGCCTATAAAATAACAATAATATAATATGTTATCATGCAGTGTTGACCGGACAAAGTAAAATCATATTTTTTTTTTCTTTCAAAAAAGTGGTCCAAAAGTCCCCGTGTAAGTTAATCAAGGTAAAGATATATTATTGTTTTATCGGCAGTGATATTAACTATGAAAAACAATTACAGAAAAGATGACTTGGTGTTTTAATACATGAAAGTTGATTAGCAATTCCAGTGTACAGTTCAACCGTGATATAAGGAAGAAATACATGATAACCATCTGGGCTATTCACATACTTGACTAAATAAGTTACATCCAACTAACCTTACCTAAGCTGTCAGGTTAGAGCAACTAACCTTACCTAAGCTGTCAGGTTAGAGCAACTAACCTTACCTAAGCTGTCAGGTTAGAGCAACTAACCTTATCTAAGCTGTCAGGTTAGAGCAACTAACCTTACCTAAGCTGTCAGGTTATAACAACTAACCTTACCTAAGCTGTCGGGTTATAGCAACTAACCTTACCTAAGCTGTCGGGTTATAGCAACTAACCTTACCTAAGCTGTAGGGTTATAGCAACTAACCTTACCTAAGCTGTCAGGTTATAGCAACTAACCTTACCTAAGCTGTCAGGTTATAGCAACTAACCTTACCTAAGCTGTCAGGTTATAGATGAATATGTTATCAAAAAGTATTTGATTGATATTGTACCAATACTTTTAGTACAAAAGAGCTCCTATAGTAAGCATCCCCTTGACTGCTTGTTAAACTTGTGTGCTTATTAAATACCATCAGACACGCCCCGTGTTGCCCGGGGTAACCGCGCAGTGAATTGTGTGATTTCCCTGGGAAATGGCTTTATTTGATTCAAACAAAGAAGAAAAAAACTCTTTATTTTAGTTCTTCCGACCCAGTTTTTAAATAATTATAAGAATCTCGTGCAAATGTTAAAATACCAGCTTCGAGACACACTTGTTTGGATCTTAAAATGTCAGTCCTCTCTGTGTGGTAGATATCATACAATGCTCATGGCAGACAATCTCTTAATCTTATTACTATATAGATTCAAGCTTTGCAAGGTGCAAGGTTTTCTCGAACATCTCGTTGGGGATATGCAGCGCATGGAGAACAGACGGTTTGGAAGTCGGTTCTAATGATCATTGATTTAATATTTCAAGGACAACGGCTAGTTTCTAACAAAACTTGAGGAAGATGACAACTCCCATTCTTGTTTTCACCATTACCTTGTAGGAGACGTGTTATAGTTTTCACCATTACCTTGTAGGAGGCATATTATAGTTTTCACCATCACCTTGTAGGAGGCATATTATAGTTTTCACCATCACCTTGCAGGTGACATGTTCTAGTTTTCACCATCGCCTCACAGGTGACATGTTCTAGTTTTCACCATCGCCTTACAGGTGATATGTTCTAGTTTTCACCATCACCTTGCAGGTGAAATGTACTAGTTTTCACCATTACCTTGTAGGAGGCATATTATAGTTTTCACCATTACCTTGTAGGAGGCATATTATAGTTTTCACCATTACCTTGTAGGAGGCATATTATAGTTTTCATCATCACCTTGTAGGAGGCATATTATAGTTTTCACCATCACCTTGCAGGTGACATGTTCTAGTTTTCACCATCACCTTGCAGGTGAAATGTACTAGTTTTCACCATCACCTTGCAGGTGACATGTACTAGTTTTCACCATCACCTTGCAAGTGAAATGTTCTAGTGTTCACTATTACCTTGCAGGTGACATGTTCTAGTTTTCACCATCACCTTGCAGGTGACATGTTCTAGTTTTCACCATCACCTTGCAAGTGAAATGTTCTAGTGTTCACCATTACCTTGCAGGTGACATGTTCTAGTTTTCACCATCACCTTGCAGGTGACATGTTCTAGTTTTCACCATTACCTTGCAAGTGAAATGTTCTAGTTTTTGCCATTACCATTTAATACAAGTTTTAGTCACATTTGTAATTCACGTGATTTGACAATTGACATGCTAATGGTCTGAATACCTGAAAGCAAGTCTTAATAATAGTTATATCTCTCAAAACAGGTTCTTGCTTTGCTGTAAACATACACTGTCTAAAACAGGCTCGTTAGGCTCCAGCCTTCACCAGTTAGTTCAGAATGGCTGTCCACAAAAACGCCAAGAGGGAAATTAGTATTCACTTTAATTTAGATACACTCAAACACAAAATATTCGTTAACCCGAGGGGACGTCTTTATATAACTAAGGGGGGTTTTCCGTGATTTTTGAGCCCACCTCCCCACTCATCATGGTAAAGATTGTAAAATTATACATCATTCCCCCAACTCCCCCACCCCCTTAGCCTAACTCTATCGTACACAATTTTTTACTATTTGGTAAATTATATTTTAATTGATTTAGACCTAAGGATTGGTAATAGGTAAAGCTAGTGAAATAAAATTTTATAATACTTTAATTGCATTAAAATTATGTGTAAGACATCAAAAGTAAATAGAATGTACACTGTATATTAGGTGAAATTTAATAATTATTATTTATTTTATTTTCTGACATTTCTTTTAAATTCAATTTTGCTAAAAACATTGATAAGAAATCTTATACGGAAGAAGGATTATAACCCTCTAACCCCTTCGTAAGAAAATACTCCTCTCTCTCCACCCCATAACCCCCCCCCGCCCCCCAAAAAAAAATCTTACGTAATTTAAGGACGGCCCCCAAGGCCCACTTCTTGGGAGACGTGGTGCTTTTCCTTGCTCATCGATAGTCGTCAATGAATTACTATCGATTATAGTTACACTACATGCTTTTATATTATAGCAGATAAGGCTCATATTTCACCATGAATCCTACAGGACAGGAGATATTATTAACTTGTTTTGTGTATTTTACTTCTGTTTGCATCAGATGGCACAAACATGACGCAATGATAGTGATAATGGACCTTATTGTTTTTAATAGTAAGCTTTGTTAGTACTAGAGATTATGACGCACCCGGTCATTCGATATTCGAAAGTTTGAAAACAACGGTTTTTATCGTTCGATAATTTAAACCATTCGATAGTGCCCATCACTAGATCGATTAGTTATAACATTCTTACGTTGCACGTGCGGTCAAATTAGTTGACCTTGAAGTGAAACGAGACCGGTTGGTGCGGTTAGGGTAGAAGAAAACACGCCGGCTGGACCTCAAAAAGAAAACAGGAGGTTGGTTCGGAACCTCAAACATTCCAACTCCACATGCAATGATTATTGGCGCCAGTTTAGTGGCATAATATGGAAACATGTCAATACAACTGGCGCCAGTATCTTGTTTGTTTGTAAACAGTGTTTAAATTGCTTGTAGTGTTTTTACGAACGATGGCGAAACTAGCGAAGAAATTGTCAACAGAACATGTAATAATGTTTTATTGTATTCGATTGGAAATACAGTTCAACAAAAACATAATCTTGTCTTGTGTCATTTTCAAATTGTTATAATATGCTTCTGGGTTTTCACTAGCTAGCTTTTGAATTAAAAGTATTCGACGCACGCACCACTCCAATCAAATGCAGGTACACTTGCGTTAAATCAAACCTTCCTCCTTCTAGCGTATAAGCCGAGTGGGTAGTAAGACGCGGCGTTAGTAAAACTATCAATAATATAATAAAATGTTATCAATGTAGACCACAAAAAAAGTTTGCATTTTAATAAATTTATTATTATTAATATTATTATTTAGCACCGCGTCTTACTACCTGTTCGGGTTATTCGCTTTAAGTAATAATTACGCTAATGGATTGGGATTGGGAAGGTTGAATTAGAGGAAGTGAACCCGCATTTGCGTGGAGGGAGTGTGGAAAGCCATTTAGGACCCCCCCCCCCCTGAGTTCACCCGACCGAGATTCGAACCTCGATCTCCCCGTCCTCAGCAGTCTAACTCAACACGACAAGCGCGTTAGCCAACTACGACACCGAGGCGGGTCATTTTAATAAAGATGCTTCGAATGTTCCGTTTGTAAGATTATTATATTTTGTCACCGCGCCTTACTACCCGTCCGGCTCAAACGCGCCTACTAATTACGCTAATGTAGTAGGGACGAGGAAGGTTGAATTTAGAGGAAGTGTACCCGCATTTTCCATGGAGGCAGAGTTTAAAACCACCCTCAGTATATCCAACCGGGATTCGAACCTCGTCACCGGCAGTTTTGTATTTCGGGAGGGTGACGGCCATCGAGGCCTCCCCCCTGGAAAGCTATTGTCTACCCCCCTCGAAGCGGTTTCGAAAGTAAAAATAACAACTGTAACTCACGAATCTCCGAGCCATTCGTAGAACTTGATGGGTCCTTGCGTCGTTTCCGCCTTGAAGTTGGGTATGGTAGCTCCCAGTCTCATCTTGAGTGGAGGGTGCTTCAGGTAGAGGATGCGAGGAAGGACACGACGTGTGTTCGAGGAGAGGGATCTCTTAGAACTGTCGTGTTGTAAGGTGTCGAGTCGACTGGAGTCTGGACTTTTTGTTGTGGTGTCTTAACTCGCGAGCGTGGAACAAACAAGTTATGTAATTAACTGCAGCCCGTTTTATTGCTCCGGCTATAAACCACATTCGAAAAACAGCGCGTATTAATTTAGTTGAGAGCTGTCCTCTGGTATCACCTTTTTATTCTTTAACTGTCCATCCAACGGTCGATGTCACAGTGCAGTCAGAGTATTGAGGGATGAAGGGAGGCGGTCAGAAAAACTAAGTTACGAAAGGATTGAGACTCCCAAGCTTAAAAAAAAAAAGTCCAGGGACACCCTCTTGCCCCCCCCCCCTCCCCAATCAAATATATGAAAATTATATATCCCTTGAAGATATTGGGAGTGGTCGTCTCCCAAAAGATTCTCTTAGAAGCTATTTCTTATTTTACGAGACTATCAAAAAGAATACGGGGGGAGGGGGGACATTTATTAATCGGGGGGGAGAAACAAATTCTTTTCATGGGGGGCAAACATACCACCCCTCCCCCTGCCTTTCAAGTTCCGCCGCCACTGGTCGATATAATTCGCACCAGTAGGCCACGAGTACGAGTGCGTCAGTCTAGTCTTGTCTGGTTTGTCGATTATGTCAGGGCTGCGTCTAGGGAAAGGAGGGGGGGGGGGCGAAGGGGGCAATTGCCCTGGTCCTCACATTCCAATGGGGCTGTATTTCCTCCAAAAGTTATTAAATTCAATTGCAGCTGTTCTAAATTTCGCATCAAATAGTTTACAGATAGTTAACAGCAATAAGTATTATCTTAGCGATATGATTTCATTCCAGATTCCTGGAAACCCTAACGTTACGTAATTTAAGGTTCACGTTATCCGAGTAATATTCTGCAGGTGAGTAGAATGCGCCACCATCGTAATATATTTACATTAAATAAATTCTCTAAGAGTCAAATAAAGTGTAACTAGGTAGCTTTTTATGCACTTAACTTCATTTGTATCCCCTTCAACTGAAACACCCAACACATTTCTGTTAAAAAAAAAAAGTAGTTCCGACAATAAAATATTTGTTTTTGATTATTTTGAAATTCCGTGAAATTCTTCCAGATATTTTGTGTTTATGTTAGGGATGTGGTATCGAAAGAAAAGTATCGATACTATACTCATTAAAAGTAGCGGAAGAAAACTATCGATACCATACTAGTATCGAAAGAAAAGTATCGATAGTAGTAAGTATCGGTATCGACATTTTAATTTGGAAAAATGTTATTTTATCTACAGTAGTAATAATAATCTCTTACTCGCTTCGGTGTTCGCGTGGTCTAACGCGCTAATCTCGTGTTGGACTATACTGCCAAAGACCGGGAGATTGGGGCTCGAGCCCGGTCTGGTGCACTGAGGGTGGTTTCCCATAAATGTCTTTCCCCTCTCCCACCAAAAAAATGCGGGTGCATTTAATCTAAATTAAGCCTCCCTAATCCGTTAGTGTAATTATCACATAGGCGTATAACCTGAACAGGTAGTAAGACGTGTTACAAACATATCTCAACTTTTGCGTCAACATATTATTTTTATCCAAACACTGAAAATTTTAATGGTTTTTAACACTTTAAAACAAATTTTACAAAGTGCTTATTCGCTATCTAACTTTTTCTAAGTACCGCGTCTTATTACCCGTTTGAGTTGTACGCTTAAGTACTAACTACGCTAATGGTGTAGAAATTGGGAAGGTTGAATTTAGTGGAAGTTAACCCGGATTTGCAAGGGGGGGAGAAGGGAAAACCATTTAGGAATGGGACCCTCAGTTCAGCCGACCGATATTTTTGAACCTCAATCTCCCCGTCCTCGTCAGTCTAGCTCAACACCAAACTAGCGCGTTAGCCGAGGCGGGTACCAACTTCTTAAAAAAAACTTTCATAATTTACTTTTGGGAGGTGCCATTTTCTTAAACTACATTCGTCGTTTTTGTACTCTATCAAGATAGATTATTAACTATTGACTAACAATAGAAGAATAGACTCCACTACAAAATCTTCAGATTATTAACTATTGACAAACAATAGAAGAATAGACGCCACTACAAATTCTTCAGATTATTAACTATTGACAAACAATAGAAGAATAGACGCCACTACAAAATCTTCAGATTATTAATTATTGACAAACAATAGAAGAATAGACGCCACTACAAAATCTTCAGATTATTAACTATTGACAAACAAAAGAAGAATAGACGCCACTACAAAATCTTCAGATTATTAACTATTGACAAACAATAGAAGAATAGACGCCACTACAAAATCTTCAGATTATTAACTATTGACAAACAATAGAAGAATAGACGCCACTACAAAATCTTCTTTTGTTTAGTTTGTGATGACCTTGCTAATTGATAAAGGAAGTGGGTGTTATGTAGACTAGTCTCCACTTGTCTGTCAACCAGTCAGGCTGCTGTATTGATAAACAAAAATGAAAGAACAGCTATGAATTATGATAAACTAAAAGAGATGAAAGAAAGTATAGTGAATGTGGTCCAGAGCACACTATCGTTCCCCCTTTTAACCTTGGATGACACAAACAAACACACGCTAGTGTCAACAAAGCATCCACTTAGTCAAGTTCTAAGCGTGCTTGTCAAGCAGAAAATGAGTGAGAATTGAGCAATAGTGTCAAATGTTCTTCCTCTATAAACTACCCTAATAAATTTTAATCTCGGCATGGGCCCTAAGTGAAGATGGCAAAAATTTCGTTTCTTTCGATACCGGAGTGTGAATACTGAGTACTAATATTACTAAAAGTATCGGGAAAAAAAAGTATTGAGTAAAAAAATACTAGTATCGAAAGGTAAATACCGATATTAAAAAAGTATCGATATTTTCTTTCACCTCTCTAGTTTAGGTAGATAGATTGCATTTGAATTTCGCGCAAGGTATATCTAAACAAACGCGTTTTCACGATTGAACTGTTGTCGATGTTTTCGAACTAAGCGTTTTCGCTCTCGGCTGGATACAAGTAGTCAAGCCAATAGCTAGAGTAGGATTCTGGTATTTGGGAGTTACAAAAGTTACTAAAACTATTTCAATATATTCTTACGTCAAACAATGTGATCTTCATCTGACAACCTTGATATTTTGTGACAATAAAAATAAATATCTAGAATAATTATTGCAAACAATGCTTTGCCAAAACTGCAAAGTCGATAACCGGAGATTATTGTCGATAGTTCTCGATACTTGACGTGTCAATTCAATCGCGAACACTCGCCTATTGATTCAGCACAAAGTTAATAGAAATTAATATTTTTTAAGAACAATATACTATATAAATACAATAAGATCACCATTTAAACAACATTTCTAAATAACATTAATTTTGATAAACGTCTTGTTTAAATTAGATTACTTTTTGAATAACTCAAGTAAATTTTAGTTTTATAGTTGGCAGGTTAAACTCTAGCAGACGACAGTGCAAAATTCCTCTCGTTAAAAATAACCTAAAATACCATTTATATTTTTTATTTTGTGTTTTTGTACAGGTGAAACACAAATTGTTTCTAAAACATTAGATTAGTTATGTTAAATCAACTGTTTTGCAAGGTAAACTCCTTGTGCTTTTATCTAAAACTACGATTTATATTAAATCACTAAGTAACCTGTATTTTTTTATTAGCCCCCAAATGACTGCAAAGTTCTGCTTAGGGTTTTTTCTTTACTGCATTTATTAATAACTAATGTAAATGTGTCTATTAATCTATTCCCTAAGATAGGTGTATTGCATGTAAATGAAACGTAACTAAAATAAATACTCTACTTAAGCTTGTCTGTTCTTTTCTCTGAATCAAATTATTATTATTTTTCTTATAAAATGCACTGGTTGGGTATGTATGATTATCAAGATCCTTTCAAAATTCATGTTTGGAAACATATTCAATGAATCCAAATTTTCAGGCTTGAAGATTGCAATGAATTCCTTAGAAGAGGAACTTCACGATGCGGTATCCAAAGGAAACAAAGAGAGTGTCAATTATCTTCTCAAAGAAGGTAAACAAAAGGTTGTTTTGTTATTGTTAAACCAGTAGATTTATTAAAAACTCGCCAGGGATAAGAATAGGGGGGCACCTAGCGAGAAAAATGCCCGATTGATTTTATCAACACATTACTGGAATTAAGTGGGGCCCTCGGGGTCAAATTAAACATGGACAAGTTTGAGAAAGTTCGGAGGATGGCAGGAAGAGGAATTTTTAAGAGACCAGGTGTCCGGCAACTTAGAAAACAAGAGTCAAGGAATTTTTATCAAATTTCCAGAATTTTTACATAATCACTTAAGAAATAGGCAATATAACTTTTATTTACAATAGTAAAAATAAAATATTTCTTTAAATTATTACTTAGATTCTCTTCCAACACATTTGTCCTTGCTGGGCATACTAATCTCGTTTATTGATGTCAACATGTACGTGATTTTTATGCCATCTTTACACCATTTTACTGCGCATCTTTAGCCAAAGTCGAGTCGCGGCCATGCACATGCGTGAGGATTTGATTGCGTTACAGGAAGAAGAAACTAAAAAAATGTGTGTCATAAATTTTTTTTAAATACATTGGTGTAAGGCGATCTTTAAAGGGCCTAATACAATCTCACTGAGATCTTAACTTAGACCGCGCTACCCGTTGGCCCATCGCTTTAAGCTGAACACCTTTAACCCCATTCATAGAGTGAAACAATTTCAGAATACCTACATGTATATTTCTAAAAATATTACTAAGCCCTATATCACGTTGCAATCCTAATAAAGAGATGTTTGTAAAAACTCAATATTTGTATAAGTTAAAACTGGTTCTGAAAAACATGGAAAAGTTAAGTAATTTTAAAATATTGTTGCGCTGGACACTCCGAGAAGTACGCTGTGAGGTTAAGGGTTGAGAAGAAATGGGAGGCAAGGGCGAGGGAAGGGGGCAGAGGTGATATGACAGGCCGCTAAGATGCCGAGAGTCTTAAGGGATGATCACCAATGAATGAATGAATGAATGAATGAAACCCGCCTCGGTGGCGTAGTTTGTTAACGCGCTTGTCGTGTTGAGCTCTACTGCTGAGGACGGGGAGATCGAGGTTCGAATCGCGGTCGGGTGAACTGGGGGTGGTTTTTCCGAAATGGTTTTCCACTCTCCCTCCACGCAAATGCGGGTTCACTTCCTCTGATTAAACCTTCCCAATTCCTAATCCATTAGTGTAATTAGTACTTAAAGCGTATAACCCGAACGGGTAGTAAGACGCGGTGCTAAATATTTTTATTATTATTATCACCAATGAAAGACAAATATAGATTCAATCTGCCATGGAAAAGGGAGTCTAGAAAAATCAAATGGAGGGCTGCAAATTGGAAAGACTGATCATTACTGAGAATTAAATATTCCATCCATGTTCGACAATTTTAATTTTTGCATATAACAATCTGTGAACAGAAAAATGCCGATAAATCTGTTTTAACATGGGTCCAGTAGTAGGATTCAGGTTAAATTTAACTTGGCTGGTTTGCCACTGCGACATTGACTCGGCTGTGAAATTGTAAAACACATTATTATGAATATTATAGCTCTAAGAAGTTAGACGTAAGAATACAGTAACAACACGATGTTTAAAAATTGAATCACTTACATGTGATGTGTGTATTTTTCTAGGTGCCAACATGAATATGATTTGTTCATCTGGTCGGACGCCCCTCGGTGTAGCCGCCCAAATGGGCAACACTACAATCCTAAAAATCCTATTAAGTACAATTTGCGTGCCTCAACCTTTGGCAGAAGCTGTGAGCGAGGGTTTCAACCAGCTGCACCGCCACAAGCACAAAACGAAGAAAAGGAAAGAACACGTACAAGGGAGCGTAAAGAGACACTCGGAAAGTGTGAACCGCAACAAGGACACTGCCTCCAAAAAGAATGTTTTAAAAACCACCCTGTCCGGTGTTTCTTATCAGGAGTCCCACTTCGAGGAGAATAAAAAGGTGGAGATGGAATCTAGTTTGAATAATACTGAAGGTAGCGGGTGTAGCAACGCTAAGCAGAACTCTGGCTACTTCATTATTGTCCACAAAGAAACCGGTTGTCCGGACGAGACGGTGATGAGACAAGCTCTGGACGGTCATTTCTGTGACGGTTTGAAGCACAACACCGAGAATGTTGCGTGCGCATTGAACGACATACGGACGCCGGATGGTATGGACCGTCTCGAGTGGGACGTTGAGGTGGAGGAGAAATCCGACGCGGACGTGGAAGAAGACTCGTGGATGGCCTTGTACCGGTGGTATGCGGATATCTTGGACAAGACGGGGTCTCTTCTACAGCTGCCTCAACCGTGTGACGTCAACCATCAGGATGCATACGGCCGGTGCGCTGTTCACTATGCTGCCGAACACGGTCATTTGGAGGCGCTAGAAATGCTAAAAGCAGCAGGTATTCACCACTCCCAGAATCTCGACTCGTTTGTCAATCTTTCATGGCACTGTATCACTATGGTACTTAAGTATTACTCGACATCCTTATAAACTGTTTATAACTTATAAATCTTTCTACTAGAATACAATTTAGGTCACTAAAACTTTAAAAAAATTTAAAAAATTAAATATGTATACCTACTCGAGCGATCCCCATCATAGAAACTTTAAGGTATGTGCATTATTGTGTTAGTTTTTTTTAAAAATGTCAATAACTAAGATAGCACCCATTTCATTGGTTGAATGGTCTAAGGCGTCGTTCTCTTGTAATACTGGCCTGCTGATGACGGAGAGATCGGCGTTCGGATCACAATTGGATTTCTAAACGGTTTCCCGCTTTCCATACATGTAAATACATGTAGATTACCTCTAAATGCGTCCTCCCTCGTCCATATCCCATTAGAGTAACCCGAGCTGGTGGTAAAACGCTGTGATAATATAATCAAGATAATCATAGACTGAACTGCGAACTGCCATTGAGGAGGAAGCCACTCTTGAAATTCCGATCAGCTCTACTGATAGTGGTTTTTCCTAAATGGTTTTCCACTCTCCCTCCACATAAATGTGGATACACTTACTCTTCAACCCTCTTCATCCCTAGCACACAGCTTAGTTAGTTTATATAATATGTGTTCATGCGTACAGCTTGAACGATTAGCGATACCCGGTGTTTGCAGCCTACCTATTTTGTTAAATATCAGTTAAAATACACATTGAAACAATAATTTGTAAGTTCCCTGCATAACGCAAATGTTTCCCACCCCTTGATCGTGTCAGGCTGCCGGCTGGACCATGGCGACCTGGACAACTTGACACCCCTGCACCTGGCCGCAGCCCGGGACCACTACGAGGTGGTCACCATGCTGCTGAACGCCGGCGTCGAGGTGAACTGCAAGACCAGCGACAAGACATCCGCGCTACACATCGCTGCGTCGCGAGGTTTCGTCGACACGGTGCAGGTCCTCTTGGACAGAGGGGCCCACATTGATTCCCTAGATTCCTCGGACAGGACGCCGCTTATGCTCGCGGTGTCGCGCCGTCACGAGGATGTTGTAGAGCTGCTCATCAAGTATGGCGCCAAGGTGAACATCGAGGAAATACACGGTCAGTTGAATAGTTCGACCATAACTAACAGATTTACAGATATTAGAGGCCCTGATTCAATTAGTGTTGGTACCTCACCTGACCACACTACTTTTTTTTTTAATCTCCGTTACTGTTTCCAGCCTGTGGCCTGGGTCAGTTTTTCCCACTTCCGGCTTGCTAGTCCTGTCATAGCTTCATATGACTTATGATTTAACTTAGGACTAGGACAGGCACAACATCCTGTCCTTGGTCGTTAATTTATCAATGTGAAAGTTTAAACCCACATTTCACTGACAATAAATTTTTCGGCCATGTCGGGAATCAAACTCGGGACCTTTAGCTCGGTAGGAAGACATGCTAACAACTGAGCTAAGATGTTGGATTGACCACCACCACCACCACCACCATCACCAATTGATATTTATATTTAACATTACAAATTAATATTAAAAATCAGTAGTTAAAAATTAATTATTAAAAATTAATTAATCATTAATAATAATAATAATTACTATTTGAGCATTTGACATTTCATCTATGGTACCTGTCTGTCTGGCCGGATGTTTGTTCCACGATAACTGTCGATTGCTTGAACCTATTTCCACAAAATTTGACAGGCACAATCTTCGAACCTAGGCAACAGACAAGGTATACACCAGACCCAGAGCCTCCAGGTTAAAATGGTCGCACTCACGGGACAACTTGAGTCCTTCGATACGCGGATTGCTACGTGCGGTATACCAAGTGACAACATCGCTATCAAACGGGCATTTTTAAAAACAATTCACTTTAAAGATAGTTTTACTAGATAGCAGACAAAAAAAAATTGTCATATAATGTCAATAAATCGATTTTCACAAAGCTAAGTTCAGGTAGCAGCCTCCAACCTCCTTCCCATAAACCAACCCCCTCGACTGTCCTACTCAGACTGAAAATTACAAAGGAAACGTGGAATACAATGGTTCTCTTTTGTCCAGGCAAATGTTTACAAATGTTTTAGTTATAAACAATCTTCAAATACAATTTATTAGTTATTTGTGTGAAAAAGATTGTTCATTGAAAGGGGGTAAGCGGGGGTGAGTTGGGAGGGGGGATATTTCTGGTACCTGAACTAATGTGTTTAGACTGCCACTTCTTTACAAAGAGCAATTTGAAAGTAAGTTGGAGGCTCTGTTATCGTGGAGAACTGCAAATAGTACTCCTCGGTGTCCAAGGACTCAAGGACAGCAGCGAAACTCTTGTAAGGCCGAGTGTTGGGTGTATACCTTGTCTGTTGCCTATGCTTCACTGATTACACTATTACCTTATCTTATAAGCTACACCATAGTGGAACAAAGCAAGGCAGCAGTCTTACCTTGACTGATTACACTATGGCTCTATCTTATAAACTACACCATAGTGGAACAAAGCAAGGCAGCAGTCTCACTTTGACTGATTACACTATGGCTCTATCTTATAAACTACACCATAGTGGAACCAAGCAAGGTAGCAGTCTTACCTTGACTGATTACACTATGGCCCTATCTTATAAGCTACACCATAGTGGAACCAAGCAAGGCAGCAGTCTCACTTTGACTGATTACACTATGGCTCTATCTTATAAACTACACCATAGTGGAACCAAGCAAGGTAGCAGTCTTACCTTGACTGATTACACTATGGCCCTATCTTATAAGCTACACCATAGTGGAACCAAGCAAGGTAGCAGTCTTACCTTGACTGATTACACTATGACTCTATTATAAACTACACCATAGTGGAACCAAGCAAGGTAGCAGTCTTACCTTGACTGATTACACTATGACCCTATCTTATAAGCTACACCATAGTGGAACCAAGCAAGGTAGCAGTCTTACCTTGACTGATTACACTATGACCCTATCTTATAAGCTACACCATAGTGGAACCAAGCAAGGTAGCAGTCTTACCTTGACTGATTACACTATGACCCTATCTTATAAGCTACACCATAGTGGAACCAAGCAAGGTAGCAGTCTTACCTTGACTGATTACACTATGACCCTATCTTATAAGCTACACCATAGTGGAACCAAGCAAGGTAGCAGTCTTACCTTGACTGATTACACTATGACCCTATCTTATAAGCTACACCATAGTGGAACCAAGCAAGGTAGCAGTCTTACCTTGACTGATTACACTATGACCCTATCTTATAAGCTACACCATAGTGGAACCAAGCAAGGTAGCAGTCTTACCTTGACTGATTACACTATGACCCTATCTTATAAGCTACACCATAGTGGAACCAAGCAAGGTAGCAGTCTTACCTTGACTGATTACACTATGACCCTATCTTATAAGCTACACCATAGTGGAACCAAGCAAGGTAGCAGTCTTACCTTGACTGATTACACTATGACCCTATCTTATAAGCTACACCATAGTGGAACCAAGCAAGGTAGCAGTCTTACCTTGACTGATTACACTATGACCCTATCTTATAAGCTACACCATAGTGGAACCAAGCAAGGTAGCAGTCTTACCTTGACTGATTACACTATGACCCTATCTTATAAGCTACACCATAGTGGAACCAAGCAAGGTAGCAGTCTTACCTTGACTGATTACACTATGACCCTATCTTATAAGCTACACCATAGTGGAACCAAGCAAGGTAGCAGTCTTACCTTGACTGATTACACTATGACCCTATCTTATAAGCTACACCATAGTGGAACCAAGCAAGGTAGCAGTCTTACCTTGACTGATTACACTATGACCCTATCTTATAAGCTACACCATAGTGGAACCAAGCAAGGTAGCAGTCTTACCTTGACTGATTACACTATGACCCTATCTTATAAGCTACACCATAGTGGAACCAAGCAAGGTAGCAGTCTTACCTTGACTGATTACACTATGACCCTATCTTATAAGCTACACCATAGTGGAACCAAGCAAGGTAGCAGTCTTACCTTGACTGATTACACTATGACCCTATCTTATAAGCTACACCATAGTGGAACCAAGCAAGGTAGCAGTCTTACCTTGACTGATTACACTATGACCCTATCTTATAAGCTACACCATAGTGGAACCAAGCAAGGTAGCAGTCTTACCTTGACTGATTACACTATGACCCTATCTTATAAGCTACACCATAGTGGAACCAAGCAAGGTAGCAGTCTTACCTTGACTGATTACACTATGACCCTATCTTATAAGCTACACCATAGTGGAACCAAGCAAGGTAGCAGTCTTACCTTGACTGATTACACTATGACCCTATCTTATAAGCTACACCATAGTGGAACCAAGCAAGGTAGCAGTCTTACCTTGACTGATTACACTATGACCCTATCTTATAAGCTACACCATAGTGGAACCAAGCAAGGTAGCAGTCTTACCTTGACTGATTACACTATGACCCTATCTTATAAGCTACACCATAGTGGAACCAAGCAAGGTAGCAGTCTTACCTTGACTGATTACACTATGACCCTATCTTATAAGCTACACCATAGTGGAACCAAGCAAGGTAGCAGTCTTACCTTGACTGATTACACTATGACCCTATCTTATAAGCTACACCATAGTGGAACCAAGCAAGGTAGCAGTCTTACCTTGACTGATTACACTATGACCCTATCTTATAAGCTACACCATAGTGGAACCAAGCAAGGTAGCAGTCTTACCTTGGCTGATTACACTATGGCTCTATCTTATAAGCTACACCATAGTGGAACCAAGCAAGGTAGCAGTCTCACTTTTACTGATTACACTATGGCTCTATCTTATAAACTACATCATAGTGGAACCAAGCAAGTTAGCAGTCTTACCGTGACTGATTACATTATGACCCTATCTTATAAGCTACACCATTGTGGAACCAAGCAAGGTAGCAGTCTTACCTTGACTGATTGCACTATGGTCCTATCTTACAAGCTACACCATAGTGGAACCAAGCAAGGTAGCAGTCTCACCTTGACTGATTGCACTATGACCCTATCTTATAAGCTACACCATAGTGGAACCAAGCAAGGTATCAGTCGTACCTTGGCTGATTACACTATGGCCCTATCTTATAAGCTACACCATAGTGGAACCAAGCAAGGTAGTAGTCTTACCTTGACTGATTACAATAATATGACCCTATCTTATAATATATACCATAGTGGAACCAAGCAAGGTAGCAGTCTTACCTTGACTGATTACACTATGACCCTATCTTATTAACTACACCATGGTGGAACCAAGCAAGGTAGCAGTCTTACCTTGACTAATTACACTATGGCCCTATCTTATAAACTACACCATGGTGGAACCAAGCAAGGTAGTAGTCTTACCTTGACTGATTACACTATTACCCTATCTTATAATATATACCATAGTGGAACCAAGCAAGGTGGCAGTCTTACCTTGACTGATTACACTATGACCCTATCTTATAAACTACACCATGGTGGAACCAAGCAAGGTAGTAGTCTCACCTTTACTGATTGCACTATGACCCTATCTTATAAGCTACACCATAGTGGAACCAAGCAAGGTGGCAGTCTTACCTTGACTAATTACACTATGGCCCTATCTTATAAACTACACCATGATGGAACCAAGCAAAGTGGTCTTTCTACCATTTAGGGTTAATTAAGTGTACATAAAATCTTCAAATGATTATAATTGAATATAAGTAGGGACATGGAAAATTCGCCTTTGCGATAAAGTGAATTTTTACACGAATATTACTGTTGTCGTGCGAATATCACGAATTACTGTTTTTCCCCATAATAAACACAGTTTCTTTGTAATTCTACGACATCCAATTTACTCTTCAACGTGGTGGCACTGGCGATAGCGCCCCACCAGAGCTTCTGTTTGTATGGATAGTATCAGTTTTAGCTGATTTTAAAGGTATAAATAGGATCACATGATATACAAATATTTTCATGGATTGGTTTTTTCTTAGGTTAACGTTAAAAATCACAATTTCTATTTTTACGCATTTCAATACTTACATTTTAATTTTTTATTTTCAGCTTTTAAAAGATTTTTATGCTAGGTCCAAGCAAAGACAATAATATATATATGACCCTTGCTACAGGTGGTCATGTTAGACGCCACTCCTCCAGTTTGTTAGACACCACTCCTGCAGTTTGTAAGATGACACTCTTGCAGTTTGTAAGACGCCACTCCTCCAGTTTGTAAGACGACACTCCTGCAGTTTGTAAGACGCCACTCCTGCAGTTTGTAAGACGCCACTCCTGCAGTTTGTAAGACGCCACTCCTCCAGTTTGTAAGACGACACTCCTGCAGTTTGTAAGACGACACTCCTGCAGTTTGTATGACGCCACTCCTGCAGTTTGTATGACGCCATTCCTCCAGTTTGTAAGACGCCACTCCTCCAGTTTGTAAGACGCCACTCCTCCAGTTTGTAAGACGACACTCCTCCAGTTTGTAAGACGACACTCCTGCAGTTTGTAAGACGCCACTCCTCCAGTTTGTAAGACGCCACTTCCTCCAGTTTGTAAGACGCCACTCCTCCAGTTTGTAAGACGCCACTCCTGCAGTTTGTAAGACGCCACTCCTCCAGTTTGTAAGATGCAGTTTCTCTACAGGGTATACGCCGCTATGCGAGGCGGTGTGGCAAAAGGCGGTGCTGATCTGCAAGATGTTGCTGGACGCTGGCGCGAAGGTGACCCAGTCTCATCACCTGCTGCACTACGCTGTGATGCACCGTCATCGAGACATGGTGGAACTGCTTCTGAGGGCAGGCTCTATCGTGAACCTACGAGATGACAGCGGAAACACGCCGCTTATCCTCGCCGCCAGTGTTACCAATATACACATTGCTGAGCTCCTACTCAACAGTGGTCAGTAACAACAACTTGGATCTGTAACAAATGTACACTTGATAGCATATATATGTCGTTTCCAACCTTCTGCGGGGTTCAATCCTAACCCTACTCTCTGAAACCATCGCAACCCCTCAGTAACTCGCAATTATTTGATTCTTAGTTTTTAATTTATGTCTTACTACCCATCTGGGCCTTCCAAATTTAATCATACTTGTGTGGCAGGTAAAATTGAGCGAAAAATCTACCCTTATTTGCATGGGGGGAGATTAGGAAATATTACTCCCAGGTTATTGTGAATTATATTTATACTTATGAAATATAATATTTAATTAAATAAATTTAATAAAATTCAACGAAATGAAGCACAAAAAATAGATTAGTTTAAAAAAAACAACACATATTTACAAACGGGAAGTTTGCTTCAGATGTGCCAACTTTGTTTTTAAAGGATGAAAGCTTCTTTGGGGGATTAAAAATTCCCTACAGATTCTGGTATTCTATATTGGTAGATTTTCCCCACTTACGAAGATTGGAACTGGTACATTAATAGATCACAAAGTCTAGAATACCACCCAGTCTAAATATTAGTTAACTCTTGCATATGTAAGCCCTGCCGCGTTATATGCACAGATTATTGCCTACCCCTTGAGGGAACAACGTGATAATTAATGTGAATCAATCTCTAAATATTGAGTTTACTTTGTATAGTAAAGATATTCATTGTTAATGTTCATTGACCTTAATAATTGTAATTAAACATGTTCCAGGTTTATTATAGTATAAACTATTTTTATTAAAATCTATTTATCTTTAAATAAATTGTACATTTAAAATAATAGAATGTTTAACTATTATTTTGCAAGTGTATTCAGAATATCGTTGCCGTGCTCCAAATATAGCCCCATAATCTTCTCGCTAATTCAAACTCTCCTCTCCTTCTCGTAGGTGCAGGGGTGAACTACCCCAATGCACTCACCGGGAGCACACCGCTGCACCTGCTGGTGGAACACACGTTCGATGTCGCCCCGAGCTACGCAACCTTCAAGCAGATGTTCCGTTTGTTTCGGTCCCACGGCGCGAGTTTGAACGTCCGGACCTGCACCGGTGGCGACACACCCTTGTTCCGCGCGATGCTTATGAAGCGGTATCAGGCGGCCGCGCTGTTGATCAGCCATGGCACGGACGTTAACCTTTACGACGCGGACGCTTGCGTCGTGGACAATCTTTTCCTCGCCCGTAAGAGGAACCATTTCCCCCTCGCTCGGATGTTGGTGTTTGCCGGTTTCGATCTCCAGCATTACACTCCGGACCTGCCCCCCCTGTCAGAGGTCCCACAAGCGGACGTGGATCCATTGACAGCCTGGCTGTTGTACATGAAACACAATCCGATGAGACTCACAGATCTGTGCCGGTTAGTTGTACGGCGGCAGTTCGGGGAGAACGTTTACAAGATGGTGGATAGTTTATATTTGCCTCGGTTGTTAAAAAGTTACCTCTTGTTGAAAGATATCGACGTAAATGAAGACATCGTTTCCTCCAAATGTAAATGTGAATGATTTGGATTTATGAATTTGGTTCAAGAGGACATGCCACGCACAAAGTTTAGCAAATTAGATGTTTAGTGTTCCATTTATAAATAAATTTTATTTATAGAATATTTTAAAAATAATTTAATAAGTGTTGATAACATGTGGGTGGTATTCTTTCACAAAGAAGCAAAAGTAACAATATTTAATTATTGTAAATATATTAAAAGTTTCAGGAAACGATGTTGGGAACACAAAGGACACGCACACTATCACTTTCTCAATTAAAACAGAAACGCAACTCGCACTTTACACTGCTGCCAAATTAAAGATCAATATTCCAATCTCCCAGTTCCATCCTTTCGGAATCCGGCAAGAGCTTGTTAGGCTGGGCGCACACCCGTAGACAAAACAAAAAAAGTTTCGAAACACGATGAAACGATACATTTTTGTGTAATAGTGTGTCATTTCACTTTGACTACACACTTTAAAACGATTTGCCGCACACAAACTGACACAAGGTGAAACAAAAGCGATGACACAGTTAGACACGTTGGAACAAAGAAACTGTCTTCCCTACTCCCATATTTCATTCTGTTTGTTTCCCATGTTTCGTGAAAAATAGGCAAGCACGCACAAAGCCGGGCACTCCGTCTACATGAAGAATGTCTGCTTCAAACTGTTGAGTTGGAGTGATCACTCTTGCATTGTTTGTGTGTTGCTTTAGTAAAAAAAAAAGGCTACCATTGGTGAGTGTAGAGGCATGGATGTTGAAAAGTTTACTGCCGTTGTTCAGCAAAGACCAAGTGCTATACAATCATAATTTGAAGGAATACCATAAGGAAATTGTTGACCAAAATAGAGAAGAAGTGGAAAATGAAATGGATGTGCCAAGTAAGTTTATACATCTTCTATCTAGGTTAGAGAAAATTATATATAAATATGTAAACAGAATGCATTAAGGGAAAGGTTAAACAAATATCAGATTTAAATATTGTTTTATTATAGTATCGGAACAAATTTTAATCCCCTCCCCCCCGTGCAAAAAATAAAATGAAAAGTAATTTTCTAATTGTCACCACATTTTTAATGATTATTTTTACTCCCTTTTTGATAAATGCCCAAATGTTTACCGGCTGTGTCCTTTGTTTACTCACGAGGTCATAATAATAATAAATTGCTTTACAATTTTGTGATTTTTAAATTTAAAAAATCTATAAGGATGTTTTGTTGACATTTTCTAGAAATGCATACACGTTATTTTTTTGAGTGAAAAATTAAAACTAGAACCAAGATTACAACTCAATAATGCAATTTTAGGTTTCACTGCTATTTTACAAAATGTGTGTTTTTTCACTCATTCAAAACCACTCTTGCATACTCCTCTTACCCGCCTCGATGGTGTAGTTGGCTAACGCGCTAGTCGTGTTGAGCTCGACTGCTGAGGACGGAGAGATCGAGGTTCGAATCTCGGTCGGGGGAACTGGGGGTGGTTTTTCCTAAATGGTTTTCCAATCTCACTCCACGCAAATCCGGGTTCACTTCCTCTAATTCAACCTTCCTAGTTCCTAATCCATTAGCATAATTAGTACTTAAAGCGTATAACCTGAACAGGTAGTGAGACGCGGTACTAAATAATAATAATAATAATAATAATACTCTTGCCATGGTAGATGGCCTTCTACCGACTTAAAAAAAGTCGACCAAAGCATTTCTAACAGCGAAAGCTGCATGGCTTGGAACTCTGGTTGCTCCCCTATCAATAGCTTCATTTCCCTCCTCCCTTAGGTTCAAAATTTCAGAACTTTTCAATTGATCACATCTTAGAATCAAATTGTACAATACACAGCAAGCAGTCTCTTGTAATCACTGTAACTTTATCAGGATGAATCATGAAAGCCCTTTGGAATACACCAAATTTCCTGCTTATAATACCAAAAGCACATTCAATTCTACAGCGTGCTCTTGAGTGTCTATAATTGTACACTTGCCTCGAATTTGTTAGGTGATTTCTGGCAAAGGGTTTCATTATGTTGATTAAAAGAGGATATCCTTCATCACCTACAAAAACATGTGGCAACCGCTGCTGGCTGTCTTCAATGCTTATTGGTTTAGGCGGTGGAATATCCAGTATATTTTCCATTAGATCTTTTCCAAAAGCAGAGGCATCATCATTTCGTCCAAAGTCCCCAACATCAATTGCCACGAAGCATGCTTCAGGATCATCAACTGCCTGTAATATAATTGAACGGAAGTCTTTATGGCTGAAATGAGCAGATCCCTCCTTCTCTGGACACCAAATTCTGACATGCTTTCCCATCGATTGCATCAAGGCAATTAGGATAGTTTCAGATCTGATTGAACTTTGATACAATCTATATCCATCTCTTTTTTATACATTTTGAGAATAAATGGTACCTAGCAGAAGGCTGAAGTACTTTCCTTTCTGAATGACTTTGTAGGGTAGCACTGAAAAATGGGAAGCAACCTTCGCACTGATGATTCAGGTGAAACTCAGGCTGATGATAGCCAGATGTATGAGGATGTAACATCTGATAACCATTCCTTCGAAGTAGCTCCAGCAAAGGGCATTACAAATGATGGCACTTTACCCGAGACATTGGATAAACCAGAAGAAATACCAAGTCCAATCGAGATTTAAATCTCAGCATCCAATGAAAATGTATGGAACGAAAGTTTGTCAAGCTCGTATGAAACCTGCTGGTATACAGTAGCGGGTCCAATGATTGTGTTTCTAAAAGCTCGAGTTCGCCCACGACCCCAGCCAGCACAAGTTGAAGAGAATAAAACCCTGAGTTTCTTCAAAAGGTTGGTTCCTGATGCTGACAAACTAAGTGACAAGTGCAAGCGTAAGTTTGAGGAGAATGAATGAACATCTTGTTGAGCAGGAAAATGAGATTTATTGCCAGCAACAAAGCTACAGCTTTGTGCCATCAAGATCCCGTCCTCCCTATCTGTTTATTCCTAATCCTCTGGCTCGAATTCTCCTCTGACTTCAAGGGACATTCGCTCATCCACCTTTGGATATGTACCCAACATGAAATCATCTGCGACTTCAAAAGAAGTACTCCCATCTGTAATATGCATCCAACTCTAGCAACGCTGTTAGTTCCATTGGTCCTGATACACCTAACATTGCATCACCTAGAAATCCTCTGCCTCCACATTATCCATTGATCAACCATTTTAATCTAAAGAGAACTACATTGGCGAGAAGGCCAATATATGACTTTGCGTAATAATTTTATAAGCCTTCTATTTTGTACTTATGTTATTCCCAAATTTTTTTTATGAAAACTATTTTATTTTTTCTTACTATCATTTTCAGAATTAGAAACCTCTTGGTGTGGTAAAATTATTTAAAAACAAATTATTATATTTATTTTAGTGAAACTGATTTCAACTCACCCTTGTAACAAAATGATATTTTAAAAGTGAAATGAGTTTTAAACCAGACCAATATTTTTATATTTATAAAAAAGAACAGAACTTACCTAAGTGTAGGGAAGAGTCTTTGTTCGGGGGAAATGCTTTTTCTCCTATTTGACGAGTCCTCCTGCTTAACCGACCAATCCCAAGAAATTATAGCTTAGAGTTCATCAGTATCGATATCACCAACATTACCGCCGCCATCTTAGCACCAACTGTTTTTTTGTTTCATCGTGTTTCGTCGTGTTTCAAAGTGTTTTGTGTCAGGATGTTTTCTCCCATCCTTAGGAACAAGCTAAACAATTCTTTAATTCATTAAATATTTGTGAATGGGTGGGGAAAGTTAAATATTGAATTAAATATAAACTTTTTTTTTTTTACTTTGTGGTCTTTGTTCAAAAATGTGATAATTTTCATAAAGCCAAACCCTTGTAATATTTACTATTTAATGTTCTTATAAAGGATGGAATCCTTGAGGTTATTTGAGATAAAAACTTTATTTTTGTTTAATTTTTAATTTTAATGTTAAAGCTCTAATACTGCTTATTAGTTAGTGCCTCTGCCCATCATAATTATGGTGAAAACTTAACAACTAGACCCCAGATCAATAATTTAACATTTAACTGAATGTATGAATTTTATAAATGAATGCATTCTAGCAACACCAAAAAATGCTAACATTTATTTATTATTCATAATTTTAATTTCTACTATTCTGCTTTATTTCTATTTCACGTGCTTTAGTGGCCACATGATCTAATGCGCTACTCTCGTGTTGGACTACATTGCCAAAGACGGGAAATTGGGGTTCGATCCCTGTCGGGGGCACTTAAAGTGGGCTTTTCACTCTGGTGCATTTCCTCTAAATTAAACCTTCCTAATCCCTAAAACATTAGCGTAATTAGTACATAAGCATACAACCCGAATGGGTAGTAAGCCGCAGTACTAAGAAAAAATTATATTTCCTTTTATGTACAAATTTGAGATTCAATAGTTAGAATGAAAATTCGACTTTGTAAAATTGTGAGATGAACCCTTCTCTAGTTATCATACTAAATAGTTAGTGTAGTACTTTTGGACCTATTATTCATGTAAGATGTTAGGCTGTGATTATTAGATAAATAGAATAGATACCTTAATATTAGTTTGATTCTTTTTTCCGCGCATATTTTCAATAAACCATGACTGCAATATGAAGTACAATCGTTTTTTAAAAACGTTGATCAAAAACCTTGTAGCCTATATTGATTTTTATCTTTTATCAAAGGTGATTCAAAAGGGTTTTTAAAATTATTTATTTAACATAAATAAGTGATAAGTGTTATTTTAACATTTTTTCTCACAAGCACAAAGAGCTTTTTTTTTTTTAAATCAAAATCATAAAGTGTCCATAATATGTTAAATATTTGGACCTCTCTTAAGGGGATGTTTAAGTATTATGTAAGCACCTTAGGGGTGCAATGCTTATGTAAGACAGAGAATGTCGAGCAGCAATGGTGCAGTGATACCAAATGGACACAGAATAAAAAAAACGAGACGAGGATTAAATGATATTGTTAATCAGATTAAAAGTGGTTTAAGAGTGTTTTTTTAAAATAATTTTAAATTAATTTAAATTAAAATATTTTTTTTAACTCTACCTGTTTGGCAAAATAAATTTAAATTCATTTTATAACAGTTTTTATTGTGAATATTTATCACCGTTTACACCTTTAGGTAATTCCTTGCAAATTTATAAATTGCATAAAAAATAATGGTTCCTGTGAAAAAAATTAACAAAAAAAAAAGTCTACGAATGTAAAGTAAGCGAGATGGAGTGAGGGTCGAGTGTTGGCTTACACAGGGTACAAGGAAGCGGGGTGCGGAGGGGGCGGGGGGTCAAAAATGGCCAAAAAAGTGCTTATGTAATACTTGAACAGCTCACATATGCAGCTTGTAAATAAGTGCAAATATCGAATATAGATCTACCAATTTTTATAGTAGTTAAAAGTATATTTATGACAAGTTTACTTGTTGATGAAAACTATATATCTTAGAAGAAATGGTATATTTACAAATAAATCGATGATTAAAAACTAAATAACTTGTAGAATCATTGTTTTTCTATATTTCTAGAAGGTTTCATGTAACAGTGTTGATTGGTAATCTCTCTCCTTGTTCTGTAAAGATCTGTTTAGTAAAATGCCTCCTCCTTTACTCTAGTTCATTCCGCACACATTCGTTATCTGGTTCTTTCCTTTTCCATCCTCATTACATGACCATATCATCTCAGTCTTGCTTCCTCTACGATTTGAAGTTGGTAACTCATTAAAATCAAATAAACGTGATTGTATTTATAAGATAATTTGTTACATTGAATTATGAAAACCTTCTCCCATTTTCTCCATCCTCCTTATACAATTATAAAATTTAAACTAACATTGTTAAAATATTTCCAAAACAATTTTTTTTTTTTTTTT